>OY744475.1:236574721-236655262 GCA_963556175.1 Tipula confusa
CTAAGAGGGGGGCATAGTGACTTCTTACATGCCACGAGAGTTATCGAACCCGTAAGGCTCACCAATTATAAACTTTGCGCCTACACATAATCTATTTAGTAAATAAAATTGACAAATACATACGTACGTACATCAACTATAATTATGTTTTATTGATAATTATGGGGTATTTTGCATACACGATTTCATTTTTTTTCATTAGGGTATTTTAAAATTGTATGAAGGAAACAGGGGTATTTCTGGTCACCCTAAGCTAAAGATACGTCAAACCAATTATGTTTACCTTTTCCAGAGTAAACGGATAGATTTGTCAAAAATAACAGTGAAGTTATCGAAAAATCACATACATATTCATTTTTGGTTAGTCAGTTAGGTTAGGCACAACTGCTGCCGTTTGTATTTAATTGACTAAACAATGCCTTGATATAATAATTTAAAGAATAATCTGTTATAGATTTGGAATAATCTATTCCTCTTTTATAATTATGGTTTCTATCCCTACTTTATTTTTTATGGCATTACATCAACATTACAGTGATTTTACATTGCATCTGTATAGGTACTTTATAAAGGTTTTTTTTTAAATTCCAAATTGGAAATCGAAATTAATTTGAGTTCTCTTTTCATTATTTGCATTTATACAGACAACTGTGACGGCTGCTTTTCATGGTGTTTTGTTTGTGCCTAATAAATTTAAATTTTTTAATTTATTACATTAGTAATTATTAATTAAAGATTCAATATTTAAAACTAATTAAAGGTAATATATTTTGTTCGTCTTTATTTAATAACAATTATATATCACGATAATTTTCCGTTATCTCAATGTGCGTTAGTGAATTTGTTTGAGTTTACAAATTTCATCATCATCATGTGGTTGCAGAATTTGTTTATGCTTTTTATTTTAAATGTATTAATATTACAATGTTATTGTATGAATAATCAGCAACACGATGGACTGTATGGTATGGAGTGCAAGACGCCAACCGATTTTCAATGTTCTACTGGAATATGTATTAATACCAAGTTTCGATGTGATGGCCATTTTGATTGTAGTGATAAAAGTGATGAAACAGATTGTGATAAATACTTTTGCCGCAGTCCGAATTTCTATAAATGTGAAAAATCAACAATTTGCTTAGATATTATACTGCGATGTAATAACTTACTTGATTGCCCTGGTGGTGATGATGAGTTACGCTGTGGGCAAAATGTTCTTTTAAACTCAGTTGTTCGAAAATGTGATTCGAATAAAGAATATATGTGTACAGATGGGGTGTGCATACCAATAGAAATGACATGCGATGGACACCCGCACTGTACCGATGGATCTGACGAAATTGCAGGATGTGCGGCACACATTGAGTATGAATGTATGGGGTTTAAATGTGATAACGGAATTTGCTTAGAAAGTATTGAATGGATGTGCGATGGACAAAATGACTGTGGTGATAACTCAGATGAAAAGGACACAGATTGCGTACCAGACTGCACTTTTGAACATAAGCGTTTTTTATGTCATGATACTACTAATAATACCACGTGTTTGTTTCTCGAAAAAGTGTGCGATGGAACTTTAGATTGCCCGGACGGGAGCGATGAAAGTGTCATATGTGAAACCGCTCATTGCGAAGATATTAAATGTTTAGGTAATTGTCACATATTTCCAACGGGCGCAGTATGTGAATGCCTTGACGGATACCGATTTAATGAAATAACACGACAATGCGAAGATATAAATGAGTGTGAAGCTTACGGTATCTGTTCACAAAGATGCGAGAACACAGTTGGATCATTCAAATGCATGTGCGTTGATAAATTTAAATTAAATGTAGATGGCCGATCATGTAATGGATTTGGTGAAGCAGAACTAATATTTTCAACGCTTACCACTATTAACTCAATAACCTTACAAACGCGCTATGATTTTGTAATACAAAAATATTTAAGTGGTGTTGTAGGTGTTGACTATGATGGTTATCATGTTTATTGGACTGATATATCTCCAAAAATTTCAGCTATTTTTCGATCATTTTCTAATGGATCGCAAATGGAAATGGTACTTTCATCTGGTTTAGGAAAACCAGAAGATCTATGTGTTGATTGGTTAACGGGTAACATCTACTTCACAGATTCAGATTATTCCCATATTGGGGTATGTTCTGGAGATGGATTTCATTGTACATCAATTGTTACGGAAAACATTACTCGTCCCCGTGGGCTAGTACTGAATCCAACCGCAGGATTAATGTACTGGTCCGATTGGGAGGATAATCCGATGATTGGAAAAGCAGCTATGGATGGTAGTTTTGCAACGGCATTAGTAAACCGTGATATATACTGGCCAAATAGTTTGTGTCTTGACTGGCCAAATAATCGAATTTATTGGGTTGATGCTAAAAAGCGAACAATCGAAAGTGTTAACTTTCTCGGGCAAAATCGAAAAGTGATCCTCGACAAAATACCGAAACATCCATATGGCATTGCCGTATTTGACGATCGTTTATATTGGTCCGATTGGAATACCCAAAATATTCAATCTTGCAATAAATTCACCGGAAAAAACCGAGAAATATTAGTCTTCAACCAAAAAGTTTACGACATTCATGTTTATCACGCTGGTTTACAACCCCGTAAATTATTTCCTTGTGACGGACATCACTGTTCACATTTATGCTTGACGAACACGAAACATAGTTATACCTGTGCTTGCCCCCGTGGCATGGTGTTGGAAGAGGATCTAAGTACATGTCGTCAAATCGAGAAGACAGTTAAATTAATTGTTGGCATTAATAAACATCTCATTGATTTTCGTCCAACTCTTTTTGGCAAACATGAAGGAGGGATGCCTCGGACATTCAACTTTTTTGTTTCTAAAATTGTATTTAACTCAATAACTGGTGACATTATTATAGCCGATAATGTGGATAGAGTAATATATGCAGTTAATTTGGAGTCCCATGTTGCAAAACCAATAGTTACACATGGTATAGGAATAGTTTCTGGATTGGCATTTGACTATTTAGGAAATAATGTGTATTGGACCGACTCGAAGCGCCAAACTATTGAAGTTGTTTCATTGGTTCATGAATATCACACGATAATTGAAACTTTTATTGGTAGAGTATCACCAATTGGTATTGTCGTGCTACCAGAAGTAGGGTTTATGTTTGTTGCGATACGAACTGATGAAAAAAATTATATCGATAAAATAGCCCTCTCAGATCATCGTATACACTATAAACTATTTGAATCTCAGATTGGTGTGAATGATATTTCATTTGCTGTTGACACTGAACTTCAGGCAGTATTTTGGGGTGATCGCGACTTTAAACGTATTGACTCTACTAGTTTTGAAGGTGATGTCCGTCATATTTATATCAAAAATAAGGATACACTTCCTGTTTCATTAGCAATTGTAACCGATCATATATTTTGGACGACATACAAAACGAATCAGGTTTTCTAT
The DNA here is from genome assembly GCA_963556175.1 of Tipula confusa. Lineage (NCBI taxonomy): Eukaryota > Metazoa > Arthropoda > Insecta > Diptera > Tipulidae > Tipula > Tipula confusa. The sequence continues at coordinate 236,578,191 of OY744475.1, forward strand.
GGGAGCAAACTCGATGCTAAAAATATAAAATTTGCTACTATTGGTGTTGATGGTGAACAATTACCCGATGAAATCCCGATGGCAACAATTACACCACTTAAAGTTATCAATCATAAATGTCAAAACGACAATGGCAAATGCTCCCATATTTGTTTACCTACGGATCGTTATAATTCAATGTGCTTGTGCCCTTTGGGAATGGTTTTCCGAGATTATAAAAACAAAACTTGCATATTTACTGGTAGTTGTGATTTTCGATGCAGATCTGGTGAATGTTTAGAAAAAGAAAAACTATGCAACCATCAGTACGACTGTGCTGATAAAACAGACGAAGAAAATTGTTTCAAACACACAGTCAAAAACCCCATTATAGAGTGTAGTCAAAACGAATTTCAGTGTGCGGATAATAATAAATGTGTGTCAATACATTTATATTGCGATCGACATTTCGATTGTGATGATAGATCGGATGAACCCGAGCATTGTGTGCCAAATGCTATGCTTAAAAAATGTCATGAGTCCCAATTTATGTGTCCAAGTGGTATTTGTTTCGACGAAACAGCACGTTGCGATGGTTATGACGACTGTGGAGATAAATACGACGAGGTTAACTGCTTAAAATGCGGAACTAAAATGTTTCGATGTTTTTCTGGACAATGTGTCCGAAAGGAGTGGGAATGTGATACATTTGCCGATTGCCTTGATGGAACAGATGAACATAATTTATGCAACTATTCATGTCAATCATCTTTTTATAAGTGTGATAATGGCATTTGTATTTCGGAAAGTTTGATATGTGATGGAAACGATGACTGTGGTGATCGATCAGATGAGAAATGCCCGGAACAATTAAATAACTGTAGTTCTAATCAATTTCAATGCATATCTAACAAGTCAATTTGTATCGATCTATCCAAACATTGTGACAGTAAAGCTGATTGTCCTCGGGGTGAAGATGAACGTAATTGCAAAAATTGTCGGTACAATGAATATCAATGTGGTAATGAGGAGTGCATTCCATTACAGCAACGTTGTGATAATGACGCCGATTGTAGTGACCACACTGATGAACTACACTGTCCCGATAATTTACTACTTCAAGAACACTCAGAAACCTGCTCGTTTGATGAATTTGATTGTAAAGATGGTACATGCATCGATATGGAATTACTGTGCAATAATTTCAAAGATTGTTCAAATGGTTTAGATGAGTCAGGAATGTGTAACTCTTCATGCGTTAAAGATTCATGCCAACACTTATGCTTGAAAACACCAAATGGATCTTTGTGTAAATGTAAACAAGGGTTCAGACTAACAAGCAATCATCAAACGTGTGAAGATATTCAAGAATGCGCTGCAAAAGTCAATCCATGCGCACAAATTTGTGTTAATACTATCGGAAGCTATCGTTGTGAATGCTTTGAGGGCTATATGTTACGCAACGATAAAACTACTTGTAAATCGTATGGCGAAATTCAGCACATAATATATTCAACCTCTAATCAAGTTAGAAAAATTACTCAAATTCCGGCAACATTTTCGGTCCTATACACAATCGATAGTTCCAGAATTAGAGGTATCGACGTTAATATTGCAAAGAATTTAGTTTATTTTACAGTCGACAATTTTAACAGTATATTCGAGCTAAATAGTACATCGAACTCAATTAATTATGTGTCAAACATTGGGAATCCAACTAAATTATCTGTTGACTGGATTACTAATAATATCTACTATGTTGATAATTCTGAAAAACAATCATCGATCAAAGTATGCCATTTAGGACATAAGCAATGTGGTACTCTAATTAAATTTCGATATCGTGATGTACTAACTGCTATTGCAGTCGATCCAATAAATGGCTATTTATTTTATGCAATCACACACCTTTGGATATTTGATAAAACTGACTCGATATTATATAGAACATACTTAGATGGCTCTCAGCCTTTACTTCTCACAAAGACATCAAAATATATTTCTGCAATTACTTATGATTTTAACAAAAAGATTGTTTATTATACCGATCAAAAAGTCAGATCTTTATATTCTATCTCTTATGAAGGTAAATTGCCCAAACCTCTTATTACATCAAATTCAGCAATAACAAAACCAACATCATTAAATATATTCGAGGATCATGCATATATTATGAATGCAGATTCATCCCTAATTGCAATTTGCACTTTATATGGGACATTGAAGTGTTCCGAATTTGATATGCGAGCATTTGATATCGTTGATATAGTTGTAGTGCAACCATCCAGACAAAAAAGTATCCCAAATGCATGTCATAACAATAATTGTTCAGTGATTTGTGTGCCAGTAGATTTAGGACCAACATGTTTGTGTCATAACGGAGAAAAATCAACTGCACATGATAAATGTAGTAACCAGATTGGGGAAATAAGAGTACCTACATTTAATATAAATGCATCTGTACATCAAGCAAGTCCAAGTCAGGAGACAACTTCATCTAAGTTTGGCATTCTGATTACTGTAATTACAGTGTTAATGGCCGTCTCGGGAACTGTTTTCTTCATATTTTATAAAAAAAAAGTTCATCAGGGCAAATTTAATATTAGGTAGGTTTAATGAAATCATAATAATTATAATTAAGTTTACATTCTTTTTATGTATGCAGTATGCACTTTCAAAATGCCACAGTAACAAACAATGATGCAGCAGAAGTCAAAATGGTTAAATATCCCGAAATTATTTGTTCAAAACATCGAACTGAATTAAATTTCTCATCTGGTGAGGATTTTATTAATAATAATAATGGACCAGAATGTCGTCAAAATATATACAACTCTTGCAGTACAAAAAATAAAACAGAACAAGCCGAAAGAAAAAAACGAATAAAATTCACCGAACATTTGTCTCAGATTGCGATTCCAAGAAAATCAACAGCTTTGTTAAATGATACAGACGATGAAGGTTTATCGTTGATTGATAATTTATTGGATAGTAATCCTAAAAAAAACTAATTTTGTAACGAATGCTTCGTTTAGTTATATAATTATTTGCTTGATAATAAAATGTTAATTTTTCCAAAAACCATTTCTTGGTAAATTATTGCAATAATATTACATAATATGATATAAGTTTTAAGAAAATATTTGTTTTGTTATAGTATATTGGGGAAGGCAAATGAAATATAAAAGCTACAAAACGTTGGCTAGAAAATCACATGGCTTATAAATTATATTGCTACAATAGTCTGCTTTTCATATCAGGCTATATTATCCAAGAAAACTATTTTATAGCCATACAAGAGTAGTTTCGTTCCTTCTCTGGCAGCAGGTTGCCTGCCTTTCAAAAAAGTGTGTAAGAACATAGATAAAGTTTCATTATAAATCATTACGAATGATGAATTAATTTTTTTATTGCGATCGGTAAATATGTGTAAGGGAATATTGTATTTTATGAATAAACGTATTCGAAAATAATCATTTCCTAAAAATAAAGATACTTACAATTGTTAATTATTTAATAATTAAGAAAAGCATCATAATATACAATGACTGAAAGTCTAGGTAAAGAAACCTCAACAAAATAATAATAGTTATCTTGGAGAGATGTGTTTTGGTGTTATTTTTATTTTAATAAAATTTTTATTTTTATGTTTTAATCTCTAATAATTTATTATTTATTCCACCAAATGAAAAGTAGGTGCTTTCAGCTTGATCACCTTTTTTTTAAGTAGAACAGTGTTAATTTTATGACTATAAAATTATTATTATAGAATTATAATTTGGTCCTTGTGGTTGGGGGACATTCCCATGCGTCGAAAAAGACTTCTAAATGAGCCTGCTAACCTTAGAACTCCACCACAGTCACGTTTGATGTCACTATATCAGCTATGAAAGATTATCGCTTGGAACTCGTTGCTCTCCAAGCAACTCGATGGCCAAAAAGTGGAGATCAGGTTCCCATGGCTATACATTGCTTTACAGTAAAGATGACCTCAGCAATCTTTGTGTAGGTTTTATTCTTGAGCCCAAGGTGAAAAAGACTGTTTTGGATTTCAAAGCAGTTGAAAATCGTAAAGTTTATGCTTGTGAATAGCCAACCTGACAATCATTTGTATTCATGCGCCCACTGATGTAAGCCAACATAAATATAAAGACTCATTTCATCATTCTTCATCTATCAGTTACAGATCATCCAACAATTTGGATGATCTGTAACAGATAGATCAACGGATTTTGGGATCTTTACCGGAGCACGACGTCAGAATAGTGATTTGTGACTTTAATGCTATAGTTGGCAAAAAATTAGACTGACTTATATGAAAATATAGGTCCGTACTCTCGACACGATATAGCGATAATGGATGGAAAAAGAATGATGAATTATTCGGTCGCACATTAACTCATTGTGGCTAGCTTATTCTTTCCTCATAAAAATATCCATTTGGAAACAAGGACACATCCTCGTAAGACGTCCCGAAATCAAATTGACCATGTGTTAATTTCTAAGAGAAGGTCTCTGCGGGTACTCCAAGATGTGAGATCTTAACGGTCGGCTGCCAAATTTGTAGGCAGTGATCATCAATTGGTCACTGCAAAGCTAAGATGGCAGTTTTCACCCAAGTCAGGGATCGCAGATAAACGGAGTCGATCGATGATCGTTGAAGAGATCGGATGTGTTTTTTCGATCTCATCATTTTTAAAATTTATTATTTATTTAGTTGGATTTTTTATTTGGCATTATATGTGTGTGTAAATTAGTGAAACGGATAGTGGATTCTGGCGTTTTTCCTAGAAAATAGGTATCAATCATCATTTTTATTTTTATAAAAATATTCTTTGTTGGTACATTTGTTTTATATTTAATTTTTTTAAAGTACAAACAACATGTACATATATATATCATACACATCCCGTTTTTTGTTTTATTGGTTTTATTTCATAAATTGTATACATATTAGAATGAATTGTACATAAGTAGTGTTAGAAGAGTAGAGAATTATATTTAGGTTTACCTCTCTGACCTCTGTCGCACGTAATTTATTTTTCGATAGTTGATTATTTGGGTTTTTGTTTTTGTTTGATTTTATTTTGTTTGCATTAAATAATTACTCTATGTATTTTGTTTTACAGGCGATCATCCGAGCTGTGTCGATGATAACTTGTTAAATTTGCGAAGTAAAATTATTAATTTATTATCTTTTAAAAGTTTCTAATTATTTTAATTTGTAGAAAAACGTTATTTTTATTGATATAAAAGCAAATTTTTTGAAGAAGTTATATAATTTAAAAATATAATGGAAATGTTCCATGTAACTCATGCAAAACCGTCTATAGTAAAAGATAATCACTTTGCATAGCACACACGACTAAATAAATAAATCATATAAAATTCTCTATTTCGTTTTGTGTTTGTAACATTCAAAACCATATAAAAAAAAATTAAAATTTTTTGTTGCTATGACAGCTTGTAAATAGTATAAATAATGTAAATAGTGCACACTACACTAAATCTAATTTTTCTTCATAGTTTTTATACCTCACAAATACTTTAAAAAATAGGAAATTTTCATATAATTCGTATTGGATGAACTCGGCTTTTATAATAGAAGGTTTTGACTCCATTATATCAAGAGAAATTCTATTCAATATACATTTACATAAACGAAATCTACACTGAGCAATTGAAACAGTTAGGAGAGCTAAAGAGGTGTTCGTTTGAAACTAAGATTTACTAGGATGGTTATTGAAGTGCAGACACCATACGTCAAACTATTTTTCATATAAGTATAGAATGGCTGGAGCTTTGCCATGGGTAAATAAAAAAAGAATGAAACATTTAAATTTCGTTAGAAGAATAAAGGGATATATTCATTCTTCTTACCAAATTTAAAAAAGGCACACTTGTAAAATGTCAGTTTGTTGCCGCACTGTAAGAATGTTTAAATGTTCTTTTCGCAACGTTTATTTTCTTAAGCGATATATAAATTGATTGCTTAGCAAAGTAATAAACTTAAATAATCCTATTCGAATCATTTCCAACTGTAGAGATAGTACAAAAGTGTCTACGTATTTATTGTTATGAATTTATGATAAGTGGTTTCAACTAACATTTCGGATATATATGGTGTGCTACTCCAGTATTATTATAATTTGTGTAATTTAAAATTTTTGTGTCGTGTTTTCTGCTACTATCAACAAAACTGCATTGATCTTAAAGTTCTTTTTCATTAGTTTGCTTTTGTTAAGGAAATCAAACTACCAAAATAATGTACAACAACTTTCAAAATCGTTGATTGGTTTAATTTATTTCACAATGTTAAGGCATTTTCATCAAATTGTACGTATATAAGAAATTGTGTTCATAAATAACCAATTGTCATTGAATAGTTAGATGCATTACTATTGCTGATTGCAATCAGATGATGACAAAACTTCTTTATTGGGATTTGAAACTAGTATATCTATAAAATTTTAGTACTCCAGCTTTAACCTCTGCACGAATTGTTCCTAGTTAAATTGTACATGATTATACTAAAAATTAAATATGATGATTTAAAAACTTATTCAGTGAACTAATACATTTTTTTTTAAATAATACATTGGCTATACTTAGGTGCCTCTAACCAATTTCTTTCCTAATTACAAAACCTTCATAAATCCTCTTTATGTAAGTTTTAGATAAATGAATTGCTGAACAGCTGTTGTCAAGCAAACAGTGTTGTGTTTACGTTTTAGTGTGTTCGGTCGGAAGGTTAATACACTGCGATTCGGAGGTACTACTGTGGACACACCATTGTTTGCTGGTCTAACGCTGTTCTTGCGTTCTTTAAGTTTGAGTCTCTGTATTCCTGTGTCATGGGGAGAGTGTTCTCTTTTCAGTTTTGCAATATTCGTGGATTACGGACAAACTTTGCAGCCGTTGAACACCACACAGCTTCCACAAAACCAGCGGTTCTACTTCTCACCGAGACCAAAATTTTGGACTCCGGTGATTCTTCGGCCATCGGTATTAAGGGTTACTCCTTAATCCATCGGCTTATTCACCATAGGGGGCTGGCCATGTATATCCGCAACGATATACCTTTTTCCATTCCCAGTTTTTTAGGCCAAAGCTCGAATAATGAGTTCAGCTTCATTTGGGTTGAAATTCATGTCTCGAAACACCCCCTCTTCCTATGTGGTCTCTATCGAAGCCCAAATATCGCAAACAGCGTTGCTCATTTTGGGTTTGATACTCTGTCAGACTCCATTGAGCGCATCCTTCAGAAATCACCAAATGCTGAAATCGCTGTGGCAGGTGATTTCAATGTCCACAATGACAAGTGGCTTCCTTATTCTAAGTCCGTAACACCGGCTGGTGAGGCGGCTGAAATGTTTGCAGCTCTAAACCAACTCACACAACTTGTAGATCAGCCTACGAGGATACCAGATCGGGTCAACGATACGGGTCACTTACTGGATCTGTTTTTAACTTCTCATGCGGAGAAATACAGTATCTCCGTCAGTTCTCCTTTGGGAAACTCGGACCATCGGCTTATTACAGCGGAATTTCCAATGTCATGGTCATGCCAAATGAATGTTGCGCCTAAACGTCGATTATGGCACTATAAAAATGCGGACTGGGAAGGATTGAACAAGTTCTTTCAAGAGTTCGAATGGTACTCTTGTTTTGCCTTCGGTAATATTGACAAGGCAGCCATTGTGGTTTCGACTGTCATTCTCACGGGAATGGAACAGTTCATTCCTTCCAGTCTCTCTAAGTCAAATAAAAAAAAATCTGGCAATCCTTGGTATAATCATGACTGTAGAACAACAACCGCCAATAAAGAAGCCTCTCACCGCAAATATGTTAAGAACCCGTCAAATGAAAATTTAGCTATATTTAAGGCGGCTAGAAATCTGGCAACTCAAACAGTGTCCCAAGCTAAAAGAAATTACCAAAAAAAAGTTCGAGAAGAGTTGCGACAGGTCTTAAACCAGGGCAATAGCAATCGGACCTTTTGGTCCTTTGCCCGCAAAGTAGAGGAAAACTTTTTGAACAGTAGGAAATCATCAATACCACCTCTGAAAGATGGGGATTGTATCTTTTCTACAGCTCAAGAAAAATCCAATCTCTTTGCCCGAAAATTTGCAGCAAACTCTAATTTACCTGATTCTAACTTAATACCCCCGATTATCACTCTAGCCAGTTCATCGATGCGCCGCATTATATTTAGATCCAGAGTTGTCGCTAAAGTCCTTGCAAGCATTAACACCAACAAGTCAGCCGGTCCGGATTGTATTCCCCCAATTGTCCTCAAATATTGCTGTAAATCCTTGTCTAAGCCACTATCATATCTGTTTCACCGATCTATGTCTTCTGGCATTTTCCCTTCCATCTGGAAGACTGCTAACATACATCCTGTGCCAAAAAAGGGCAGTAAATCGGACCCTTCAAATTATCGCCCAATCGCTATCGTCTCGGTGCTTTCTAAAGTACTTGAGACCATAATCAACTTCCAGCTGATGAAATATTTGGAAGCTAATCATCTAATTTCTGATCGTCAGTATGGATTTCGCGGAGGGCGTTCAGCAGGTGATTTAATTAATGTTGTTACTGAACAATGGAACAGAAGCATTCATCAATCTGGTGAATCTCAAGTCATTGCTCTCGATATCTCAAAAGCATTTGATCGTGTGTGGCACAAGGGTTTGCTGTGTAAATTGAGGGCAGTTGGCCTTCACGGTTCGTTAATTTTATGGATTGAGGATTTTCTTTTTTGTCGCAAAATCCAAGTGGTGGTGGATGGTGTGACTTCCGATCAACATCTTATAAACGCTGGTGTTCCTCAGGGATCCGTCCTTTCTCCAACCCTTTTTCTAATTTTCATCAATGATCTTCTATCAGCAACTCTCAATCCAATATACTCCTATGCTGATGACAGCTCACTTTCCACCTCTTACAGTTTACCTTCTTCTTCATCGCGAAACGATGTTCTCGCAGAAAGAATGGCTATGAATGACCGCCTTACGCGAGATCTCAATGTCATTCTTAAATGGGGTGAAGCCAACAGAGTTGAATTTAATCCCAACAAATTTCAAACCTGTGTTTTTTCTGGCCGAACTGATGGTTATTCACCGTCTTTTCTGACTGGTGAATCCAGCTTGGCTACGTCTGACACATTTGAGATTCTCGGTTTAACTATTTCAAAGAGAATATCTTGGGCTGAACAAATAAACAAAGCAGCGATTGGTGCAGCCAAATGTCTTGGATTTCTACGACGATGTAAGTTTTACTTTAATCCATCCGAAATACTTACAATATATAAGACCTACATAAGACCCAGGTTGGAGTATAATTCTCATATTTGGGCTGGAGCACCGAAAACTCATTTAACTGCACTCGATCGGGTCCAAAACCGAGCATCTCGAATGATTGAAGACGTAAAATTATTATCTGATCTTGATTCTCTTTCCCATAGACGTAATGTGGGAGCCTTATGCGTGTTTTACAAGTACTTTCATGGTCATTGTTCATCGGAACTTTATGAATTTATGCCTGGTTTGTCAAAGCCTGCACGTAACTTAAGACGCCTGGTACACCGATACAATCTGGAAATTAAATTCGCGAAGACCAATAAATTTAAAAATTCATTTTTTGTTAGGAGTACGCGAATGTGGAATAAACTGAACGACGAGACGTTTCCCTTGGAATACAATTTACAGAGATTCAAACTTAATATCAAAAGTAAACAACTAGAAGACTGAAAACCTTTATTCCTTTTATTCCTTTCTTACCTTTTTCCCTCCTAATCCTTCCTTTTACCTTTTGCAGTAGTGCTGTGTGTTTGTTGCTAAAACTTTCATATAAAGGATATACATACATATATATATCCTAAGTGCTCTGAACATTTATAAAAAAAAAAAAAAAATGTAAGTTGCTAAAGTGGGTTTAGCGAACCCTAGCAATTTCCGGAAATCTAGCTTAATGCTTGTTTGAGCATTTCAATCAATCAGTCTGTCAATCATATCAATCAAATTTCAAAACAAGCAAGATAAACAAGCTATTATATTTCAAGTTGAAAAATTTAATGTCAATTGGTAGTACGTATTTATTTCTATTAATTACCTTTTGAAGTTTTCGATATAGCTTCACCAAAATTTTTTTGAATATCTTCAGGCATTTGCTCGCTATAAACAAAGTCATGTGTGTTTTGCAAATTTCTATTGAAATTGGTCCTTATCCATTAAGCGAATTGTTAGTCTGTAAGAAATACTGGTGATGGAAATTTAATTTATGAAAGAAGAAATATAATAATTAATTCTACTGTAAAAACATCTAACTTTACTTGTTTTTATTAGAACATTCAAAATATAAATTAAAATAAAAAATTATTAAAAAAAAAAAATAATAAAACAATATTCACAAAAATATCATTTTCTAATTATAAAAAACCTTACAAAAGTTAGATTTATACATATAAAAATATGGATGTGTTTATTACCTTACTAAAATAAAATTGGCCATCTATTGTACATTTTATTATTTAAATTTTTATTTATTAGTTATACCTTAAGAGTAATCGCTTAATTTAAATTTTTGTACTCATTTTTTTAATTTGTTAAACATTACTTTGTAAAATAAATTTAATCTCAAATCACCTATCAAACATATTAACATAATTATACATAGCTAAAAAGCCAGATTAGTTGAACCAACTTTATTTATGCACCTTTTGTGCCATTAACCACAATATGATACATTTATTACTACCGCTTGCAACGCTTAATTTTATACTCGAAAAAGGATTCATGTGGACCATAAAAAAAAGTTTTATTTTGTTTCACTTGAGCAATACTACAATTTATTAGGCACATTATCTCATTGTATCGTTAATTTTCAAATTTTCAAAGTTGATTAACCAAAGCGAGGATCAACGTTAAATATTTCAAGATTAAAAACGATTGCAATGTATTTGTCCTACTGATCTCTTTGTCGTCCTGATGCTGTATCAGGTCCAAACGACCTTATATATAATTACTATTAAAGGTTCAAGGCACATAAGATTCGTTTAGTTCCAGTCCGTTTCGCTTTCAATAAGTTATTTTTAAATAGGTAGGCATATAGTTTTGGTTTCGTTTATTGACATTTTTTATTTGATAGATTATAGTTTCGCTAAATGTCGTGTTTTCGATAAATAGCCCTTGTCGTGTAGTTCTAGATTTAATTTGCACACATTTTGTACATACAAAACTTTTGAACTAACTACAAAAAACGTTAACTAAAATTATCAAAATGAATATTTTGAGGTTAGTGTTTAAGTTTTATTGAAATTTCGTCAATGCTTTACGGTTTCTGCCTTCAACTGAACATTGTGACAGTGTTTACGGGTTTTGATACGTTTTGACATATTTAACTTAAAGGTTGGAACGAAACAAATCTTACAAGCCTAAACCTTTATATAATAATATATTTATAACTTATTAATTTTTTTTGAGGTACAGGAGGCGCTTTTATATCTTTTGCACATCGTTTACACCTTTACATATGAAATTTTGATAATTTACAAAGAACCTTTAATTTAAAATAGTCAAATAGTATTAATATGCAATTAATATTAGTTACTTATTACATTTTTCTTAAATTTTTTAATAGACTCTTTATTATTGACAACTTAATCGGTGGTCATCTAGCGATTTTTGCTTTAAATACATACAGTTTTTACATTTTAATTAAGTTTTCTTTGTTGGAGTGTGAGTTGTGACTTGTGCCCCATAATGGTTAGTCTTATAATTGATTAAACCATTTTTTAATTTTAACTTGATAAATTCATCAGTTCATGTGACATTGTTCTTATAGGACTATTTTTAAAACAACAGGATGATATTTTATAGTGATTAGACTTTTCATGTTGCTGAGGAACAAGGGAATGAGATTGTATAATTTTTTGTTGTTAGCAGGTTTATCAGGTTTTGCTATCATGATTACTTCTGCTAACTAACATTAAAGCAGGACGTATTTCAACCGAAAGACATATTTCAATCGAGGTTTAACATATTAGTGCCTTTAACAGTTTTTACATCATTTTTCAGTTTGTGACTTTGAACCAATTAAAACATCAAAAGAATATTTAAAATGTACAAAAGTGTTGTTAAAGACAAAAAATATTCTTTTTTTGCGCTTTTCAATGCTCTGGGTTTTAATACTTTCAATAAAAGTTAAAATTGCGTCGATTAAAGTAAGAGTCTTCATGGTATAATCACTTCTAACTTTAATTATATAATATTTAAGTGAATATAACAATCCAACAGCCATTAATAAATCACAACCGTTGGCTAGAGAGATTAACTTACAGCATTTATTCGCTGTAGAAGGCGATTCCACAAAACCATAATAACTGCATGTTCGTATTTCTCAATTTCACAATTTTTGGATTTATGATTTATTTCGTTTTTTGAAACGGTTTTCATTTTTAGAAATCGCAATTTCATTAAGGGCAAATCCATTTCTTACATTAGAATAGCTTTCCTTTAATGCCAAATCGGCATCAGCTCTTGTTGATCATCTTGTGTCACTAACCCTTTTTAATAGTTTTTGGTGTGGTAGGCGAAATGTATTGACGAGGAAAAACATTTGTACAATTTTTGAACATAATCAAAAAATTCATTTTGCTGCATAGTTACCGCGACTAAGTATGGTGAATAAATTGTGCTAGGCACATAAAGTGCGCTGGGCGATTATCGTTTTAGTTTTGCTTGTAAAACATTAAATTTCCCTGACATGTTTGTTGCGTTATCGTAATTCTTTGACCTCTACATATTTTAATATCTATCCTGATATATAACTTTAATCAGGGGTTAAATCCACTATTATTGAATAACATTGAGCATTTTTCATCTAATCGATAAATTTTTAATGTAAATTTTATGTGATAAATAGTTTTACCAGAACATTTTGAAAATTTTGTAGATGTTGTTTATTAAGATAAGTGTCGCATATATACCGATCATAAGTGTCATTCTAAGTCAGGTGTTCGTTTGGAAAATTAAATTAAATATATTTATAAATTGATTTAATTAAAAACTTCCATCAGTTTCTATTTATAAGACAATAATCTGTCTATATAAGTGATATTACAGTGTATTCCTGATTTCTTTTATAAATACTTGCAATGACAAAAAAAAAAGAAAGACAATAATCTGTCTATATAAGTGATATTACAGTGTTATCCTGATTTCTTTTATAAATACTTGCAATGACAAAAAAAAATTATTTTTTGTATTTTGACTAGCTGTCGATTTCCCGCGTTTACGTTTACACAGCATAAATTAGTCATTGCTGATTTATTACGTATACACCGTTTAAGTAGTTGAAGTTGCCGATAGTCTGGATTCAAACCAACTACATAGTAGTGTCATTTATTGTGATTTTTATCTTTGTGTGGAACGCATTTTGTAAACATCACAAAATCTAAAAATATCAAATATAAAAATGCCAAACAAAACATGTACTATATCTACGTGCAATAATTCCACTTCCGGAAAGCTCATCTGCTGTAGTTGGCCATGCAACAAAATAGTTCCTGCGGGTTGCTTAGGAATAAATAATAGTGCGTTTCCTATGTTTGCCACTAAAAATTTTAAATTGTTTTGCGATGAATGCTCAGAGATATTAGATAAACTGTCGCATCAAATGTCATTGATGTTAAATATGCTGCAGTCCCTATCCAATGATGTCAAAAGCTTTTTTATCTCTGGCCAAAGAGCTGAAAAAAGAATAACGCGCCAAACCAAAAAGAAACTAGTCTCGGATGATGAGGTGATTTCAACTCGTCCAAAAGTTAGTATTCAAATTGCCGATAACATCGAAGCCAATACAAGCAATATTATTATTGGATCGTGCGTTGAAGATTCCTTAAAATCAGTTCCCGTACGAAAATACATTCATGCATCGAGGTTTCAGAATTCTACGCTACAGATGCTGTAAAAAAATATTTACATGAGAAACTTCAGTTACCTGAAGAAGAAATTGACTGTCGCTTACTTGTTGCTGCGAATCAAGATGTTAGCAAATTTAACTTCATCTCGTTTAAAATCGGAATAAATCCTGCGTCCTTTGATAAGCTGTTGCATCCAGATGTGTGGCCTGTGATCCGTGAATCTGATGAGTGAATTTGTGGACAGACCAAAAAACGTGAATGCAGCGGTGTTGAGTTAATAAATTCTACACCTAAAAATGATGTTGTAAATAATAATATGAACTGATCAAACATTTTTGTTAAAAGCGTACTATCAAAATGTTAGAGGTCTCCGTTCAAAAACCAAAATATTTTTTTTAGCTGTAATTGAAAACGATTTTGATGTTATTATATTATCTGAAACTTAACTTTCTACTGACTTTTTATATGGGGAATTATTTGGATCTGATTATGTTGTTTTTAGGTACAATCGTATGGGTTCTCGTGGCGTTGGCGTCCTGGTTGCAATAAAATCTAAATTGTCTAGTAAAGTAATTAATATTGTTAACAATATTTATTGTGAAGTCGTTTGGACAAATTTAAAGTAGTCTCTCAACATTTTGCAGTTGGTGTTCATTATATTACTCCAACGTCTAATTTAAACCGTTACATAGAACATTGTAATATTATCACGAAAACCGTTGAAAGTTTGGATGATAATACTATTGTATCATTTTTTGGAGACTTTAATTTACCCCATCTGACTTGGTCACAACATTTAAATGGTATGTTACTGTACCCAGTAACTCGTTCTCTATTATCGAATCTCATTTTATTAAATGAGATTCGATAATAGAAAACGAGTTACTAAAATTAAATACTCGATTTAATTTTTGTTTCAAGTAACTTTTTTGAGCTTCAGTATCATCTTGATGAAAGTTAATATTTAATGAAGAATGATGAACATCACAAGTCTATTTTAATAACTTTAAATTTGGATAAGACCGAGTTTGTTAATACTGTTAAAAAGTCTTTTTATGACTATTCCAAGGGTAACTGAAGATTTAAATTCGTTTTTTAATTCAATTAATTGGATTGAGTTGTTTGACTTTTGCGATCTAGATAGTGCCGTTAAACGGTTCTATGAGATTGTTTTTATTGGTATTGACAAGTTTATACCGGTTAGATTTAGCCGTAGGTTTAATAAACATCGCTGGTTTGATAAGGAGTTGCGTTCAGCCAAGAATAAAATGGATCGGTTACGGAAAAAGTTTAAGAATCATGTTAACTCGCTAGGTTATCTATCATTCCTAAAAGTGCGACGTGAATTTAGAAAAATGCATCGTAGTAAATTTCGTCGGTATATAACTTGGGTTGAGGGTAATATTAAGACTAATCTAAAATGTTTCTGGTCCTTCATTAATCCCAAAAGAGGAACTGTTGGATATCCACGGACATTAAAATTTGGTGCCAAGGAGTTCTAATCCAAAATGTTTCTGGTCCTTCATTAATTCTAAAAGAGGAACTGTTGGATATCCATGGACATTAAAATTTGGTGCCAAGGAGTCTGAATGTGCTGCGGATATTAGCGCTATGTTCTCAAATTTTTTTTCATTGAATTTTTTATTATCAGCTAATCCTTTCATTGACGAGCAAACCAATTGCTCAACTAATGGAAATTTGGGTTCGATTACTTTAAATGCTGAATTTATTTTTAAATATATCTCCAAGTTGAAGTGAAATCATAATTCTGGTCTGATTTAGTGCCTGCGGTTTTATTACGTGAATGTGCTCATTCATTAACTTTACCTCTGGCATTGATATAAAATAGATCACTGTATGTTGGGTATTTTCCAGACAGTTGGAAAACTTCGTATGTCATTCCGATTTTTAAAACCGTTAATCGAACTTTAATTGAGGATTATAGGTCTATATCAAAATTATCCGCTATTCCAAAGGTTTTTGAATGTATGGTTCGTGATTTATTGTTTATTGAGTTTGGTAAGGTTACTATCCGACAACATCATGTTTTTTTCCAGGTAGATGAACTGCAACTAATCTCGTTGAACTTATGCATTTTGTGATAAATTCAATTGAAGATGGTTCGCAAGTTGACGTGGTGTTCACTGACTTTAAAAAAGCATTTGATATAATCGAACACAAACTTGCTGCTGTGGTTGAAATCTTACCTTTGTGATCGTAGACAATGTGTTAAGTTCAATGAATGTCTCTCGGGTGAATATGAAACAACATCTGGGGTTCCTCAGGGCAGTCACTTAGGTCCGTTGCAATTTTTATTGTTTATCAATGATGTAGATACCTGCATTCTTTCATCTAAATTTTTGTTGTTTGCGGATGATATGAAGATATTTATTAAAATTGATAACACAACTGACTGCGCATGCCTCCAGGACGATTTGGATAAGTTTTTTGTATGGTGTGAACTTAATAAATTGGAGCTAAATGTTGGGAAATGTCGACTTATGAGCTTCCACAGAAAGAAAAATCCAATTAGGTTTGCATATACATTCAACAAAATTATTATTGATCGAGTTACTGAGTTTAAGAACCTGGGGATCGTTCTCGATGATAGCCTAACGTTTATTCAACACACTGAAAATATAATAAATAAAATTAATGCAATGATGGGATTTATGTTTAGAACTTGCAAGGACTTTAAAGATGTGGCTACTTTTAAAATAGTTTATACCACATTAGAAAGATCACATGTTGAATACTTGTCAATTATATGGGATCCTCAGTATGATATTAGAATTAACCGTCTAGAAAAATTTCAGCGCAGATTCACGAGTTGCTTATGTCACTATATATTAAAAAATAAGGATCACTTTGCTAACATGAATCGTTGTAAATTTTTTTAGTTAATTCCACTGTACCACAGGCGATCAATTAGTTCGGCTTGTTTTATCAATGATTTATTAAAGCGTGGCATAGACTCAGTTCATTTGTTGATTCAGCTCATTAATTTTATTTTATATAATTTTTGTATGCTCCCGTTTTTTTTTGTTTTTGATAAAGAGTCTATTGTTATTTGCTATATATATTTAAATATTGTAATTGTAATTATGTAAATATTTAATTGTAATTATTGTAATTGATCAGTTTAATTTTTATTATGTTGATCTCAATAAATAAATAAATAAATAAAACTATCAAATTCCGCAAGATATTCGATGTAAGTTATTAAATTATCTTTTTGAGTCGATGAGATAGATTCGTTTTGGCTTCGAAACACCAGACTTAATTTAGCAACCAATTTTACCGTTGCTACCACGCTTTGTAAAATAAAATGCCAGTATTGCAATCTTTTTCGTATATTGTTGAACTAAATGTGAATCTCAAATTGAATTGGTGCATACTTGTTACGAGTTATTTTTGTTGTGCAGTTAGTTAACATATTTAATATTTAGAACATTACGGCATATTTTTGGGGTCCTTAAGATTTCAGAGCCATACTTCTGCGGGCACTCGTAAATCCACCACTCAGTGTGGTGTCCACATGGTTCACCACTCGGACTACTCCTTTTCTGTTATTAATTAGCAATATATTGGGACGAATCTGTCTTCTGGATTCGTAATGGATTTTGCATCAAAATTTTTAACTTACAACATGCTCCAAAGGTAGCAAAATAGAGTGTGTACCAAGTTTTAAGTCGTTAGTTGTACTAGTTTATGAGATAGCCATTTTTTACTATGGACGGAAAAAACTAAAGCAAGGTTTTAGTGGTCCAAAGTCACGGTGATCAGCGCCATCAACCATAACTTTGAAACTAGTGGATCAATCGAGACGATCCTAGGAAAGCATAGGTAGGATGGATATAGAAATAAACTGATTTTATGGTTTATCATTTAAACCGTTATTTACAATGTGGAAAGTTTTTAAAGCCGAAGGAAATTACCGTTTTTAGAATGGAAATTATGGCTTCTAAAATCGATTGTGAACGAACTATTGATCTGAGACTATATGTTTTTTCTAGTAATCCATGCGTATATTCTAATATGAAATACCGAACCATTATTAGTTGACAAAATTTGGTTTTTTAGAAATTGGAAAGGGGTACCACTTGCTTGTTTTTGAAACTCCAGCTGACCAATGACAATTTTGCTATTTTTCTGAAACTAGATAGGCTATCGACTTAAAACTTACACCACGCTTTATTGGTAACAAAAAAAGAGTGTGTAGCAAGTTTCAAGTCTTTAGTTGTAATAGTTTACGAGATAGCCATTTTACACAATGGACGAAACAAAACTTAAGGAAGGTTTTAGTGGTCCAAAGTCACGGTGATCCGCGCCATCAACCATAATAATGAAAATAGTAAACCAATCATGACGAAACTAGGTAAGCATACTTGTGATTGATATAGAAATAAACTGATCTTACGGTTTAACATTTAAGACCTTATCTACAATGTGGAAAGTTTTGAGCCTAGGGAAAGTACCCCTTTTAGAATGGATATTATGGCTTCTAAAATCGATTGTGAACTTACTATTGATCTGAGACTATATGTTTCTTCCAGTAATGCGTATGCTAATAAGTTGACAAAATTAGATTTTTGGGAAAATGAAAATGGGTACCCTTTGCCTGTTTATGAAACACCACCTGACCGATGACAATTTTCTATTTTTCCGAAGTTAGATGGGGTATCAACTTCAAACTTACACCACGCTATATTGGTAGCAAAACTAGAGTGTGTAGCAAGTTTCAAGTCGTTAGTTGGGCCATATTTAAGATAGCCATATTTCACTATGGACGAAAAAGCAAGGTTTTAGTGGTCCAAAGTCACGGTGATCCGCGCCATCAACCATAACAATGAAAATAGTAAACCAATCAAGACAAAACTATTGATCAAGAAACAAGTGAACAAGAAATGAACTGATTTTACGGTTTAGCATTTAAGCCCTTTGTAACAGTTCCTTGTGCGGACTACGGAATGACTGTCTATAGCCGCACTCGGAACATGTTAACAAAAAAAATTATAATATTTATTCAGAGGTTCAAACGGAACAGTCAATTGCCTTAGCCAGGATCAGGAGCTTGGGGTGGGTTTGTTGGAACATAAATAAATCTGGAATGACCGTATAAGGGAAATGGACAGGAGGGCCACAATTGAAAGGGATAATCTAGCCAAGTAGGATAGAGTATCCTACTTGGCTAGATTATTAATACTCACCTAATACCATTCTTACACTTTACCGTTTTCGTGGTCTCAGCCCATTTTAATAAACAAAAACACAAAAAAAATAAAAATTAAAAGAAACAACAAAAAGAAAGAAAGAAAATCAAATCAAGTGCAAATTCAATAATCAAATTTAATAATTCAAAGATGTATCTAATTCTTTTCTTATCTAATTCTTAAATAACTTATCTAATTCTTTACTAATTCTTAACTAAACTTATCTAATTCTTAGCTAAACTTATCTACTTCTTAACTAAACTTATCTAATTCTTAACTAAACTTATCTACTTCTTAACTAATTCTTAACTAAACTTATCTAATTACCAAAAAAAATTATCTTAACGAACTTAATTAAAAAAAAAAAAATAAAAGAAATAAACTTAATTAACTAAACTAATGAATTAGTAATAAAGAAATTTGTTGTTTTAATAATAAAAAAATAAGCAAAAAAAAAAATCCAACTTCACCAAAAAAATGTTGTCACTGTTGTTGTTGTAGTCTTGCTGAGATTTATTTACTAGGGCCGGTTGTGCGGCTGTCGTGGACTTTGATTATTGTTATTATAGTGTGCCGCCACCGTTAATGTATTTAGAGTTGACGATGCATTATCATTAATGTTTGCATTATTGCATTATGGCCGTAGAAATATTTCATCACGTGGTTTTGCCGTGATGACGTAATAATAATAATAACCAAATAATTATAATAATAATTAGATAACTGAAAATATCGTAAGTTATACAGTTTATCCGTTTTTCCTTTAAAGTTCACTAATTATATTTTCTCTTTCTTTTTTTTCACTTTTGATTGCTAATTGAACAAACAAAATTTAATAAATTGTCACAGTGAAATCACAAGGAACTATAAAACGGTGGATTCGATCGAATTCAAATGTTTAATTATTTTAATAAAATTTTATTTGTAGTGTTTTCGGTGTTAAAGTAAATATAAATAGGATTTTCATGCAAGTACTTTTTGTAATTGCTTTAAACGGTGGATTCAATCGAATTAAAATGTTTAATTATTTTAATAAAATTCTTAATTAAATATAAAATATTTGTAGAATTTTCGGGCAGTCCAACAAATAAATTAGAAAAATGTATTTTGCAAACATTTTTCTAATCAATATACAAATAAATAAAATATATTAAATAGATAAAATATTTACTCTAAATTTATTAGTTTTTAAGGTAAAATTTGTAATTCTTAGGTTCTCTTAGGTTTGTTGGAGTGTAGAATGTTTTTGTCTGTGCGTAATATTTGGGTGGTCTCTTTTAGAGTTTAAATTAAAATTTATATGGTGAAAATTGATCTTTTAATTAATAAAATGAAGTTATATAAATTATATCTGTACCAGAAACGCTCTGAAGATTTAGTGTTAAACCCAAAAGAATATCCGGTTGCTCAAATACGTAACGTTGTTGAAAGCTATCATCCCGTCGATTCAAGTATCGCTGCTGGATTTAATTTGCGTACAAATGCCGATGTTATTTAATTAATTTCGATAACTTTATAGTTTTTATTTTTAGATTCTATATATTCTTATGTTTCAGATTTGAATTTTGGTGTTTATATTGTTATATTATTGTATGTTATATTATTTCATATCTTTGTACTGTTAAAATTGTGGTTTATTATACCACTATAGCATGGTACTAAATTAACACCTAATTTTTAGCAACAACGCAACGGAACAAATCAATTAATTAATCTGTAAATTTCAAGGGAAACTAATCCAATTTATTACAGCATATGGATTATTATAATTCATATGGATTATAATTCATATGGAATTTATTATAATACATATGGATAATTATAATTTCAGATTGAAATTAATTCTTTTCTTACAGCCTATGGCTAAGAGTCAATTAGTTCATTAATATATTTTGTTTTCAGGGAACCTCTGCAGATTACAGATGAATGGTGGCACCATTTACAGATGAATGGTGGCTGCAGATTACAGATGAATGGTGGCTGCAGTTGCTGATAATAGATGACAATGCAGAGCAGATCAATAAAAACTATGATTGTCTTATACTAGTAGTAGTTTGAATATTGGCTGCTGGGAAACCGGTCCAATTCCGTCATTACTGACATATCTTTCTTTTCCATACCCCACAAAAATTTACTAGCTATTGGCTGTCACGGTGTTTGTAACCGGGTCGATCTCAATAATTTACTAATATCCTACCTTATCCTTCCAAGTATAAGTAAAAACGGGTGTACGGTAGGCCCGGCGCTTTCCGAGAGATCCTGCTTAATGCTTGGTCGTACATTATAAATTAATAAATCAATCAAAAACAGGGAAATCACAAGGAACCCGTGCATTCAGTTTTTTTCCCCGGAATGAATTCTTAAAATTTGTAAAGATACTTGTTTAATTTAGCTTATTGGAGGCTTCTGTTCTAATTTTAACATGCTCACATCTTTCCACACACAAAACCAAAAAAAAAAACTATCACACAAAACCATTGCATTTTAGTTTAATTTTTTCTTTCAATACAATGTCTGTTTCTTTACTATTTGGACACCAAAAAAAAAATTCTACTCTTCAAAACCTAAAACTTTACTGCACTCCAAAAATATAAAAAATCAACTCCCTTACCGCATGAACCGAACGTCTTTATATATCATTATATTTAACGGGATATACCCGTTGGAGAGGACCATTAACAAGAACATTTTGTTTTATCTTCTTCCTCTCTCAATTAGCATATTTTGGTCAGGGCAGAGCAACTATTGTAATGAGGACCCCAGGTTTGCTCTACAATGTGGGTAATTTTGAAGCCGAGGGAAATTACTGCTTTTAGAATGGATATTATGGCTACTAAAATCGATTGTGAACGAACTAGTGATTTGAGATTATATGTTTTTTCCAGTAATCATAGTTGATAAAATTAGATTTTTGAGAAAATGGAAATGGGTACCCCTTGCCTGTTTTTGAAACTCCAGCAGACCGATGACAATTGTCTATTTTTCCGAAGCTAGATGGGTTATCGTCTTTAAACTTACACCACGCTCTTTTGGTAGCAAAAATAGAGTGTGTAGGAAGTTTCAAGTCGTTAGTTGTACTAGTTTCCGAGATAGCCATTTTCCACTATTGATGAAATAAAACTTAAGCAAGGTTTTAGTGGTCCAAAGTCACGGTCATCCGTCCCATCAACTATAACTGTGAAAATAGTGGATCAATCGAGACGGACCTAGGTTAGCACACGTAGGATCGATATAGCAATAAACTGATTTTACGGTTTAGAATTTAAGTTCCTATCTACAATGTGGGTAGTTTTGAAGCCGAGGGAAATTACCGATTTTAGAATGAAAATTGTGGCTTCTAAAATCGATTGTGAACTAACTATTGATCTGAGACTATATGTTTCTTCCAGGAATCGATGCGTATGCAAATTAGGAATACCCAGCCATTATAAGTTGACAAAATTAGATTTTTGAGAAAATGGAAAGGGGAACTTGTTCCCTGTTTTTGAAACTCTAGCCGACCGATGAAAATTTTTTATTTTTCCGAAACTAGATGGGCTATTGACTTGAAACTTACACCACGCTCTATTAATAGCAAAAATAGAGTGTATACCACGTTTCAAGTTGTTAGTTGTACTAGTTTCCGAGATAGCCATTTTTCACTATGGACGGAAAAAACTTAAGCAAGGTTTTAGTGGTCCAAAGTCACGGTGATCCGCACCAACAACCATAACTTTCAAAATAGTGGATCAATCGAGACGAATCTTGGTAAGCATACGTAAGATTGATATAGAAATAAACTGATTTTACGTTTTAGCATTTTAACTCTTTTTTACAATGTGGGAAGTTTTTGAAGCCGAGGGAAATGACCATTTATAGAATGAAAATTATGGCTACTAAAATCGATTGTGAACTAACTATTGATCTGAGACTATATGTTTCTTCTAGTAACCGATTCGTTTGCTAATAAAGAATATCCAACCATTATTAGTCGACAAAATTAGATTTTTGAGAAAATGAAAAGGGGTACGTACCCCGTGCC
This sequence comes from Tipula confusa, assembly GCA_963556175.1. Lineage (NCBI taxonomy): Eukaryota > Metazoa > Arthropoda > Insecta > Diptera > Tipulidae > Tipula > Tipula confusa. The sequence goes on from OY744475.1 coordinate 236,601,322, forward strand.
TGGTTTTGAAACTCCAGCCGACCCATGACAAATTTATATTTTTCCGAAACTAGATGGGCTATCGACTTGAAACTTACACCATGCGTTGGTAGCAAAAATAGAGTGTGTACCAAGTTTTAAGTCGTTAATTGTACTAGTTTCCGAGATAGCCATTTTTCACTATGGATGAAAAAAACTTAAGCAAGGTTTCAGTGGTCCAAAGTCACGGTGATCCGCACCATCAACCATTACTTTGAAAATAGTGGACCAATACAGACGAAACCTAGATAAGCCTACGTAGGATCGATATAGAAATAAAGCGATTTTACAGTTTAGCATTTAAGCCCTTATGATAACGACCAGCTGTTCGTAAATCCTGACGTAAATCTAGCCTGAAAAACAATTGAAAGTTACAGAAAACTTAAAGTATGAGGTTACTGCAGAAAATAATTATCTTAAATTCATTAATAAAACATCTTAATCTATAGAAATGGTTGCACATTAATTAAGTACCTAAACTCAAATTTAAAATTATTATTATTGTTATTTAACTTACCGCAGTTTTGCATTCTCTTGTTATTGTTATTTTAGTTTTGACGTTTAATATTTATGCAATGATTCTATAAATTTAGTACAAAGGGTGCAACCAGTAATTAGATTTAGTTTGTATTGTTACCTGTAGCGCTAGTCTCGCTTTGTAAAAATAATGTTTTGTGTTTTTGTTTTATTTCTTTTTTCGTTCATTATGTTCTTGATCGAGTAACAATAAAGATCAAGGCTATGTTAATTATATAATATTCAGGCTATGTTAATTATATAAAATCAAATATACATTTTTCTATCTATTAGCTTAAAGTAATTAGCTTTATCTATAGTTAGCACCTACTACACTAAGGACACAACCAAGGATTATGTATTTCTATGTGAATGCACTCTATTTTTGCTTAAAATTAAATCATCTTATCTATAGATACTCCTATTATAATAACTAACTCAATTTAGCACCACAGTTTTTAACACAACAAAACGTGTAGACTTAAATTTAATTGTTTTTTTAAATTTGATTTAAAATCGATCTTGAATCGATCAACGTTTTTTAAGTTTAATAATAAAGTTAGTTTCGAGGTCAAATCACTATAGAAAAATAAATGTAAAAACTGCTGTAAATAGGAAGAAATATATTCATAAAGATAGATATTGCTATGATAAAATCAAAAATCAAAAATTAAAATTCAATTTTTTATTTTTTTTTTATTCCTAAGGAAAACCAGAACGGAATTTATTTGGAAAAATAAATGTAAAAACTGCTGTAAATAGGAAGAAATATATTCATAAAGATAGATATTGCTATGATAAAATCAAAAATCAAAATTCAATTTTTTATTTTTTTTTATTCCTAAGGAAAACCAGAACGGAATTTACTGCAGTAAATACAAAAGATATTCCTCTAAAATAATATTGTTACGAAACGCAAACTGTATAATTAATTTTAAAAAATTCGAAACTGCCGTAAAAATTCATTTTTTTTCCTTTCCATATTCCTATAAGGAAAACCAGAATCGACCCACTGGTAGTAAACTAGTTGTCGAAAAATACAAAATCAAAATCCTTTTCGTTCATTAAATTTTGTTAAGTAGTTGAATTAAGTTTTCCTCAGTTCTAAATTTATTAAAATAAGGCTTCTCTATCAAAATTATTTTTCTCGTTTCACATTTTTTCAAGGCTTGTAATAATTTTTATATTCCTACAATACATACAGCGAAACATAATAATCATTTGACTTATTAGTGCGTGTTTATATTCTATATGGATGTTATTACTATACTCTGATACAGTATGTACAGGGTGTCCGCCGGGACGATATGCTATTTTGTTTTGCCGCCATTTTGGTAAACGTTAGTATTGACAGTTCATATTTGGCAGTCGTGAAGTAGACACGTGGCAAATTTATTATGGAAAAATATTCGATAAACCAACATGTTTTAACCGTTAAAACATTTTATCAAAATCAATCATCGATTACTGTGACGATGAGAAAGTTACGTGAAATTTTTGGGAGAAACAACGTGCCAACAAAACGCACTATTTATCGTGTAGTGAATGATTTCGAAGAAAGAGTGTCTGTAAGTGATAGGCGCAAGCATGGGCCACAACGTACTGCAAGATCGGCTGAAAACATTACTGCTGCTCAAGAAAGTGTTCAAAACAATCCATCAACCTCAATTCGACGCCGTGCTCAGGAGCTTGGTCTACAAAGAACAAGTTTGGCCACAATTTTCAACAAGGATTTTTTTCCATTTAAGATTCAGTTGACACAAGAGCTTCTTCCACAAGACCATTTACGCCGAAGTACATATGTCAATAGGATGTTACAGCTCGCCCATGACAACCCCGATTTTCATGAAAAAATCATAATGAGTGACGAGGCACATTTTCACTTAAATGGATATGTAAATAAACAGAATAGTCGATTTTGGGCAATGGAAAACCCTCAAATTATTCATCAGTCACCTTTACATCCATTAAAAGTGACAGTCTGGTGTGCAATTTGGTCAGGAGGAATCATTGGACCTTACTTCTTTGAAAATCAAAACGGCGTAACGGTAACTGTGAATGGGGAGCGATACCGTGATATGATTGAAAACTTTTTAACGCCACAACTGCATGCTTGATTAACATGTGGTATCAACAAGACGGTGCCACATCGCATACAGCCAGGATAACAATGGAATTACTGCGAGACCTCTTTCCACAACAAGTTATTTCAAAAAATGGTGATGTTGATTGGCCTCCACGGTCGCCTGATTTGACTGCTCCGGACTTTTTTTTGTGGGGATATCTAAAAAGCAAGGCTTATGCAAACAAACCAGAAACGCTTGAGCAACTCAAACAAAATATTCGTGATGAAATTAATGAAATACCGAGTGAAATGTGTGAGAATGTAATGAAAAATGTGCTCAAAAGGGGCCTCATTTGTGAGGCTAACAGAGGCGGATATTTATCTGATATTGTATTTCATACATAATTGCCGACATTAAATAAAACATTTATCAATATAAGAATCATTCTCTTTCATTAAATCAAAAATTATAAACAAACAAAGTAGTATACCTTCCCGGCGGACACCCTGTATAACATAATATATTTTGGGGTAGACGGCGTTATATCTATTATTATAAAACTGTAATTTGGATGACACAAGAGACAGCTTCGAAAATTTCGAATATTTTTATTTTATACAAACTCATTTTATATGTAAGATTTAATGAGGCTTTATCGATATCATTCATACTTTTTAAAAAGATTAATACAAAACTGTTAAAACTGTTTAGGGTTCAACATTTGAATATAATATATTTATAATACTCTAAAACGTTGTCACAAGAAATTTTATTTTATTTTAATTATGTCTAACAATCGTTATACTTTGAATTTTAGCTAACCATAAACTGTTGTACATCTTGACTGATAACAAATCGAAATCACACATTACACATCCAATCTACATTTACCTTCAAGTGTAACTCATAAAAAATAAATAAAAATTCATTCACTATGGAAAAGTAACTATGTAAATTCCAAAAAATGTCATTACTCTAAATAAAAAGATATGACAAGTGTAATGTGTAAAAGTATTGGATAAACACATACTACCTACTCACTTAAACCCACACCCACTACAAATAATGCACACATACAAATAATATATATTTTAAACTTTAAGCATAACAACCATCGAATAAATCGTATACGAAACCATTGGGATAGGTCTAGGAAAATTTTACGTTTTTCTTTTCCAGAGTTTTTTTCAATTTTTGGATCGATAAGTTTCGTCTGAAATTTTTTCTCATGCTCTTATACACTATTTTACTGTGCTCGTTTTTTTCGTTTTAATGTGTTTAACGACGCAAATAATAAAAACAACAGAAAATGGAAAATATTCAGACAGAAACTCAGACATGCTTTTAGTTTTCCTAATATTTAATATTTATATTTTAGATATAGTCACAGGCAGCACAAAATTAAAAGATACTTTATTAGATTTATAAAAATGATGTCATAAGTAACCAAACCAAATTAATAAAGAATTCACCATCTAAACAATAACGCTTAGTGATAAGGTCAATAACGATATCATTTAATTTTAATAGGAACCGGTATCTTAGGATCCACAAAAAGCAAGCAGAGTTTGAATAAGATTTATTTTATATATATATATATATATATATATATATATATATATATAAGACTACATTTTTGATTTAATTTTTAAGTATTTTATTTGAACATATGAAAAAATAGTGAACCCAGTAAAAACTAATGAACATTATTATATAGTTTTCTATTTTGCATAGTTGCAATTAAAATGTTGAATATGATTTTTATTTAATTCAACTGTTGTTGTGTTTTTATTCATTATTTGTACAACTTGTGCAAATGGAGTGTTGATCTATAAGGTTGAATAATTGAAGGTTCAATTGGATGATCCAATTGTTGTTGCTGTTTTTAACCGTTATTTGTACAACTCGTGCATATGTGGTGTTGACCTAGCCTTTCGCAACGTTGATTTTTTTTTAGGTACGGATGTTATCTCCTCCCCCCGTAAATTGATGCTGTCCTCAGCTTTACAAGTAATGATGATTTTATTGATTTTAGTTAGTCTATTCTTATATTACATCGCGGTCTTGTGTTCGATCCCCGTCGTTGACCACAATGCCGTGACCAATTGTGTGTAAAAGCATTCGTTGGGCTGACCACCTACAACGATCACCAATTGTAAAAATATGGTCGGAAAGATCATGTAAAAGATCTTCGTAAAGGGAGAATTTTAGCCTGTAATGCTGTTGATTTTTTTGTTCTGTTATAACATTTGTATGAGGAGTCATGCGCATGATGTATGGACCAAAATGCGTCGATGAGAAACTTACCAAATTCTGTTCAACCACGAGACAAGAATTTGATGAAAATTCTTGATAACGTTCATGAACTAAAATGACTTTATGTAAAGGCCTTCATGAATTAAAAGGATTTCATGATCTTGTTTGATTGTAAAACAAACGTTATAAACTAGATTGCGGTTTTAAGCTTTTTACTAGAATTATTTACATTAGGTATAATCGCCTGTGATATTTAAAACTATTTAACATATACATATTATATTAATAAGATGTAAAAATAATAACTAAATATTTACATCTCATATTGGTTCACTAATATATTTTTAATAAATAAGCCAAAAAAAAAAACTCAACCAAAGAAAGGTTACTGTCATAAAGGAAGAATAATTGATTTCACAACCAGACAGGTAAAATAAAGAATTATATCAGATTTAAAACGAAAAAGAAAAGCCTCAAAATGTGGAAAAAGATATAGTGAAAATTTCAAAACAAAGTAAGTACCTATGTATAGCTAAGTTCATCGCTCCTTCAACTTTTCAATAAAAAATTGTAAATATAACAAAAAAGGAAATTTGTAAAAGTATAACAAAAAAGCCAACGACCGCACATGAAATAATCTAAAACTCATCTTGAATTATATATGTCTTTGTGTACGTATATTTATATCAAAATAATATATATATATATATATATATATATATATATATATATATATATATATATATATAATATATATATATATATATATATATATATATATATATATATATATATATATATATATATAAATATATATATATATATATATATATATATATATATATATATATATATATATATATGTATATATATTATATATATATATATATATATATATATATATATATGTATATATATACATATATATATATATATATATATATATATATATATATATATATATATATATATATATATATATATATATATATATATTTGCCTAAACTTGAATTTTTTTGTTTAAATGTGAATTTGCCATTTTTGATTAATTGCTTTTATCTTTTGTTACTGTATAAATTTTTTTAAGTTAAACAATTTTTTTTTTAATTTTTGACAATTCTATTTATTGTTTATATTCCTTTTTAAGTCTATCTGATAGTTGTTATCTTAAGATACAAGCTATCGAAATCGATTTGGCGTAATAATAAAAATGCCAATTAAAAAGGAATATAAACTTAAATATTAGAATTTAAAAATTAAAAAAATATTTTGTTTAAATTAAAAAAGAAAAGTTTTATCCCAATAAAGAAGTGGCAATGTTCGTGGAAGCAACATTTTAATTTTTCTCCGTAAATAAGGTTTAATGGTTACATATTATGGTATTTTTTATCTAAACACAAAAAAGTTCAAATGAATTCAGCAATCTAATTTTTATACATCGTAAGCAACAACAAAACTTACATCCACAATTCTACTCAAACAGTATTTCAGAAAAGTTGAAGAAAGTTCAATACATATTTTTGGGTTAAAACAGAACTTTGACTCGTTGAAAACAAAAACCACATATATAATATTATTTTCCGTTCTATGAAGTGATGAAAACAATAAAATGAAAACGCATAGTAAAATAAAATATTTGTATAATGTTATGGTTGCATTTAAAATATAAAAAACCTTTCCTTTAAATAAAATTAGATGGAAAATCTTTTATTTTTCTGATATGTATTTTATACTCTTACATTGAATTAAAAATCACCAAAGGTTATTGTATTGTATGTACGAGTAACGAAAACGCAAACAACATTTCTAGTATATCATATATTTTAGTAAATTTAAACGAGGAAAATTTATCAGGACGTTCACTTATTTATGTTATGATAGAACGAACCCCATCCACCCTTATAAAAATACAGTGTTGTTGTAATCATGGATGTTATGAGCAAAAAAAAAAATGTTTTACACTACCAATAGCAAAAACAAATAATTGTTTTTTACTGTTGAGAATTTTTATAAAAAGGAAGAGAAATATGTCTAGTAAACTTATTTTAGTATGAGTTTAAAAAAATTGGGTTTTGGCTTTTGGTTATTCTCTTTAGTAAACAATACCAAGAGCTTAAATAAAAAAGGAGAAGCTAAAACAAAATTTAGTAATACATAATGAAATATTTGTGAGTAAATGTAATAGTAGTTTGAGCATTCATAATTTTATGTATGGTATACATTTAAACTTTTAAGATTCCATAATTTATCTGAGTGTTCGGCTTTGTAACGATGATATATTGTGACACACGTGGTAAGAGTATATGATAACATATATAACAAAGGTTGAAAAAGCTATTATTGAATAAAGCATACATTCGATTGTTTGAATTTTGGAAAAGCTATAAGAATAATGTTTATGTTTTTTTTATACAAATTACATGAAATAAAAAGACTGTTCACATTAAGCTTTAATAAAGTTTATATTATATATATATATATATATATATATATATATATATATATATATATATATATATATATATATATATATATATATCTATATATATATATATATATATATATATATATATATATATATATATATATATACAGGGTGGCTGAGACCAAATGTTACCAAATGAAAACGCTGTAATTTTTTTAATTTTGATTATTTTTTATTGAAATTTCGTGGAATATGTTGAAAACATATTACATTTTATTAAAAACATGTTACTGCTCGATATGACCTCCTTTGGCTCTGATTATTTGATTCAGTCTTCCATAGAACACATTGCATGCTGACCGAAGGTGGGCTTGCGGAATTTTATTCCATTCTCGAACAAGAGCTGAGTTCAATGCATCAACACTTTCGTATTTTTTAGTGGACACCTTACTCTCCAAAATGGACCACTTACTCTCCAAAATGGAGAAATCCATGGGATTCAAGTCTGGTGAATATGGCCATTCTTTCGACGAAATCAGCCGCGGAACGCAATTTTGTAAAAAATGCTGTGTCGCTCGAGCTTTGTGTGACGATGCCGAGTCCTGTTGGAATGCCCAACGGTTCGTACCAAAGTGTTTACGTGCCCAAGGTAGCAAAGCATCGTTTAGGATCTTTTGGCGGTACACCTCTTGGTTTACCTTGACTCCATGTTCGATGAAAACCAGAGGAGTGCGTCCATCTGCAGGAACTGCAGCCCAAACCATAACATAATCTGGTGATTGCTTGCGCATGGCAACTCTTGTGTCCAAATTATCGTTGGACTTGTGCTCTAACCAAACACGATCATTTTGTTTATTTACAAACTGTTGAATAGTGAAAATTTTCTCATCAGAAAAGACAATTTTTGGAATCTAATCACGTTCGGCCAAGGCCATCAATGCTCGTGTTCTTTCAAGCCTAACTTTTTGTTGTGCCTCCGTAAGATCTTGAACTTTTTGTATCTTGTAAGGCTTCAAATGTAGTTCATTTTTCAAAAGAATGCTGTATCGTGAAACATGTGGACGTGCGGCTAATTGATTGGCACTTTGACGAGGATTTCGTTGGATTCGTTTCTTCACCTTTCGTATAATTTCTTTTGATGTTGCTGTCTTTTTAGGACCGCCTCTGTTGCGTTTAGCGATGCTACCAGGTTCGTTGTATCGAGTTATGGTTCGATATACAAATATTTTATTCACATTTAAATGCTGGAGCTCAATTGACGCAGTAGTTAAAGCTGCGGTGTTTGGGACGGGAGGTACCGGGTTCGAATCCCAACGGGGGAGGGTTGCAAAAGGGATTTTCCATCACCTGATTTCGATGACGATGATGACGTTCGATGACGGTGATGACGATGAACACAACTTTGATCCCCTGTTGGAGTGCAGAATCCATGGGCCGAACCATCGTCCATGTCAGTGCAGGCTGGCTGGAGCAATGCAATGTGCAGATGGATTTAAAATCGAACCTGTATTCGTGCGTCCTCAATTTGGCTGGTGACGGCGTTAGGTAGGACGTTAAAAATTAACTGCGAAAGAGTTGGGAGAGCTTCGGCCCCAGAACAGATTGCAGAGTTCAGAAACAAAAAAAAAAAAAAAAATGCAGGAGCTGACGAACTATTGCTGTTTGTGAATTGCCACCCAAATACAGTGCAATCACACTATTACGTTTGCATTCCATTACGATTTTTTTATTAAGATATTAATTTAGAACAATTATTTGTTGACCACATGTAAACAACTAACCAAACTTCAATCTGTCAAAAAATTGACGCGCGAAAATGACAACTACACAAATAAAAGCTGACTGAAGTCAGTAACATTTGGTCTCAGCCACCCTGTATATATATATATATATATATATATATATATATTTATATATATATATATATATATATATATATATATATATATATAAATATATAAATATATATATACATATATATATATATATACATATATATATATATATATATATATATATATATATATATATAAATATATATATATATATATATATATATATATATATATAAATATATATATATATATATATATATATATATATATATATATATATATATATATATATATATATATATATATATATATATATATATATATATATATATATATATATATATATATATATATATATATATATATATATATATATATATATATATATATATATATATATTGCCACTTAAAGGCAATTCATATATGTAATTAGAAAACTAAAATTTCAAAAGTCTTTGAAAAAATTTTAAGTTCAAATAACTACCTTTATTAAAAAACATAAACTCATCGATAAACACCAATCAGCTTATAGGAAATTTCACAGTATCAGTAGTGCTGTTCTGCAAATCTCAGACGATTTTCTTGGAGAACTCAACATGAAAAATTGCTATTAATGCTTTTAGACTTCAGTAAAGCTTTCGATAATATGGATCATAGCCGTCTGGCAATAAAGCTAGCTAACTAATTTCGTCTTAACTCACAGATCAGTTACAAACCACAGTTTGTAATAACACGTTTTCCGATATTCATATGTGCAATTTAGGTGTACCCCAAGGTTCTGTACTGCCAGTATTGTTTACTTTATTTATCAATGATATTGTAAGATCTATAAAACATTGTGAATATCACATATATGCAGACGACGTACAGCGTAACGTTAGTGGTAATTTTGCAGATATCAAGAATGTTTTTAATTTAAAAAAATCCTGACCTTCATAATGGCTGTTTATGGAGCGTGGGTAATGGCTTACTTTTGAATGTTAAAAACACGCAAGCTATTGGTCTCGGATTGCAGGGGAAACCCTATCCGGAAACTCTGAAACTATCTATTGGTAATTGTGCATTGAAGTTCCCCCATATTGTTATGGATTTAGGGCTCTATTCATATGAACAGTTGTCTTTGTCACATCATGTAGACAAAACTTGTAAAACGATAAACTTTCTGTTACGGTAGTTATGGACTAGCACCTTTTTTGCGAATCCCATATGTAGAAAGAAAATGTCCACTGCTTATTTGCCTCCTCGTTTCGTTTTTTGTGCAAGTATATCATGGCTGACGGCGTTTTCAAGAAACTTCATCACATGTTTCATGCTTGTATTCGTTATATGTTTGATCTGAGGAAATTTAACAATTTTTCCAGCTACATTAATTTGCTTTTAGGCAGTTCTTGTAGAAAAATTTTTGAAATTCAAATTCACAAGAATATACATTTTATTTTAAAGACACAAGCCAAGTATTTATCATAAAAATTAATACTGGTTAAATAATATTACATATGGTCTCCTAACAAAATTAAGCGACATTCTTTGTTCGTGAAGTTCGCCTATTTGATTATTTTGAAACGGTACCAGTAACGACATCTAGCACGTCAATGGGCTAACATACCTTGGTATTACTATATGTATTTATATTATGTTTTAGGTTAAGGTAAAATAAATTTGTGCTTTTTTTTTTAAAACAGTAACACATACCAAATTTTTAATGTATTTTCCAGTTGCTTTTAGTTACACACTAAAAATACTATATGTCTAAGTGAAAGATATTTTCATTATTTTTGAAAAGATTAGAAATGTAAAGAATGAGTTTAAAGGTGACAGTGTTAAAAAATGGAATGACGACGATGTTACTAAATGTCGGAAATTTAAATAAATATAACCTCAAATGACCTCGTCTCGTTTGCTGTGAGAATTTGTTTTATGCTTTCTTTTCTTTGCTCTGCAAATTGCGAGAATTTCTAAACGCATTTTAGAATATTATACAACTTTCCTTTACGGTTTGCATCGTTTTCTTTAGATTATTTTCATGAATTTTCTGTTACTCCATCATATAAAGGAAACGAAGATAGAAAATAAATGAATTTTCTTTGTTCAGTGAGAGTGTGTTACATAAGAAAATTTTGAACTCATTCAACTTATAAAAATAATAAGGTGAATAAACGAAAATCTATACAATTGATTTTCCTATACACATTAGTGGTTAAATTGCTTTGTGAAATTTAATATTTAAACTGGGTGGTGTTTTTTATTTTTGCATTTGATTTGTATGGCACATACGAAAATAGTAACTATTTATCGAACTAGAAATGTTTGCTATCGGCTTATAAATGTGTGTACACATACAATTCAGACCTATATAGTTGCTCAAAATTTTTTTTTTAAGCACAATAAGGTTCAACTACGTTATTTATTACCATAAAACGTATATACACATATTTTTATTTATTTATTTATTCTCTTAGTAAGTTTAAAACTAGTTATGCTTACTTATGTCAACCGACAGTAGCAATTAGTTGATTATCATATTATTTAAAAATTTAATTGTAGAGTATATATATATATATATATTTATATATATATGTATATATATATATATATATATATATATATATATATATATATATATATATATATATATATATATATATATAAAAATATACATATATATATATTATATATATATATATATATATATATATATATATATATATATATATATATATATATATATATATATATATATATACATATATATATATATATATATATATATATATATATATATATATATATATATATATATATGTATATATATATATATATATATATATATATATATATATATATATATGTATATATATATATATATATATATATATATATATATATATATATAATTAATAAAAATTACAAATTAATAGAAATTACATAATTAGTTTGTAAAAAAATATGAGAACGGTAGTATAAAATACGAGTAGCGCAATTTTTGTTTCATTTTTGGTAAGCGGTTACAAAATACATGTACTACATTGATTTATGTAAATTTCAATTTACAACACTTATTAATTATAAGAATAACTGTAAATTGTTGTATTTCAAATAATTTCATATAATTAATTTTTACAATAATTAAATTATAAAATGAATTAATAAAATGAATAATTAATTTTTACAGTATTTATAAATAAATTAATAGAAAATAAAAAATGTATTGATCTCGTTTATATATACTCAATATGTATTATGTACTAATTATATATTTTTGATTAGACTTTTTTTATTGATGCTAATTTTAAAATTTATATCTTGTAGAAGGTGGTTTAATTAAAATTTTATTATTGAAACTTTAATTAAAGTGTAACAAATTATCTAAATTATAATTTAATTTAAATGTTTAATGGCAAGTAGCATGGTGAATTTTATAGTTTTTGTATCATAAGTGAAGAAACTAATAATAATAATAATAATAATAATAATAATACGGCGGTTTGAAATGAAATTACATGATCCTAATTGTATACGCAATTAGCCAAAGAAAGAAGTCAGAGAGAAGTTGTAAATTGCTTAAATAATTATTTTAATAGTATTAGTGTATTTTCGTTAAATACCGGAGTTCACATTCTAAATAACCCTAACGCAATTAGTCAACTGAATAGATTTGATCCTCCAACTAATGGGGATGTTAGTTTAATTATTTTAGCTCTAGATTCTTCTAGTTTTATTGACTAATATCAGCAAGCTTTATCAAAAAAATTATCACCTAAATAGCACCCATGTTATGTTTTGGCTAAATGAAGTAATTCTATCGAACTTCATTTAGCCTGACGAGTTATTTTTAAAAATTTTCGAAAGGGTTATCCATAAAAGATTACAACTAAATCAGTTTGTATTTAAAAAAATAGTAGCATATTTTCTGCATCTTTGAATATATATATATATATATATATATATATATATATATATATATATATATATATATACATATATATATATATATATATATATATATATATATATATATATATATATATATATATATATATATATATATATATATATATATTCTATTTGTAGAATGTTTGGGCAGTGCAACAAATAAATTAGGAAAATGTAGTTTGCAAACATTTTTCTAATCTATATACAAATAAATAAAATATATTAAAAAGAAAAAATGTTTACTCTAAATTTATTAGTTATTAAGCAAAAATTTGTAATTCTTAGATTCTTTTAGTTTGGTGGAGTGTAAAGGGTTTTTGTCTGTGCGTTATATTTGGGTGGTCTCTTAAATTAATATAAATATATATATATATATATATATATATATATATATATATATATATATATATATATATATATATATATATATATATATATATATATTGATTGATTGATTGATTTAGAATATACGACCAAGCATTAAGCAGGATCTCCCGGAAAGTGTCGGGCCTACCGTACACCCATTTTTACATATAGTTGGAAGGATAAGGTAGGACATTAGTTAATTATTGAGATCGACCCGGTTACAAACACCGTGACAGTCAATAGTTAGTAAATTTTTGTGGGGTAGGGAAAGAAAAGGAATGTTAGTAATGACGGAATTGGTCCGGTTTCCCATTAGCCAATATTCAAACTACTGTTAGTATAAGACAATCACTGTTTTATTAAACTGCTCTGCATTTTGTCATTTCTTATCAGCAACTCCAGTGTGCCACCATTCATCTGTAATCTGCAAAGGTTCCCTGAAAACAGAAGCTATTAATAAACTAATTGGTTCTTAGCCGTAGGCTGTAAGAAATAGAAATAATTTCAATCTGAAATTATAATTTAATTAATTGTAATATTATAAAATTATATTTCGGCAATCCATATGGTGTAATAAATTGGATTAGTTTCCCTTGAAATTTGAAGATTAATTAATTGATTCGTTCCGTTGCGTTGTTGCTAAAGATTAGGTATTAATTTAGTACCGTACTATAGTGGTACAATAAACCATAATATAACAGTACAAAGATATGAAATAATATAACATACAATAATACAACAATATAAACACCAAAATTCGAATCTGAAACAAAAGAATTTACAGAATATAAAATATAAAGATATCGAAATTAATTAAATAACATCGGCATTAAATGTACGCAAATTAAATGCAGCAGCGATACTTGATTCGACACTTATTATTTCAAGGCCCTTAAGATCTTCGTTAAAACATGTAATTTGTAGGAGAAGCCGGCAGCCATCATCCTCGGGATGATAGCTTTCAACAACGTCAAGTACTTCAGCATACGGATATTCTTTTGGGTTTAACACAAAATCTTCAGAGCTTTCTGGTACAGATATAATTTATATAACTTCATTTTATTAAATAAAATTTATCTTTCAACATATAAATTTTAATTTAAACCCTAAAAGAGACCACCCAAATATAATGCACAGACAAAAACCCTCTACACTCCACCAAACTAAAAGAACCTAAGAATTACAAATTCTTGCTTAATAACTAATAAATTTAGAGTAAATATTTTTTCTATTTAATATATTTTATTTATTTGTATATAGATTAGAAAAATGTTTGCAAACTACATTTTCCTAATTTATTTGTTGCACTGCCCAAAAATTCTACTAATAGAATTTTATTAAAATAATTAAACAATTGAATTCGATCGAATCCACCATTTTATAGCAATTACACAAAGTACTTGCATTAAAATCCTATTTATATTTACTATAACACCAAAACACTACAAATCGAATTTCATTAAAATAATTAAACAATTGAATTCGATCGAATCCACCGTTTTATAGCAATTACACTAGTAGCCCGATTGTGGTGAATGATAAAAGTTCCTTAAATAAAAGCTCTTGTCATGAGTAAAAATACTGCATCAAAATATGTGTACATTTCAACAAATAATTTTTATGCCAAAAAATCGGCAAAGGGTTAGCCTTTGCAAATTTAAGAATTTTTTTTTAAATTAAAATTAATACAAAACGTAATAGTAGCCCGATTGTGATGAATGATACCTTAATTAAAAGCTCTGGTCATGAATAAAAATACTGCATCAAAATATGTGAATTTTTCAACAAATAATTTGTATGCCAAAAAATCAGCAAAAGGGTTAGCCTTTGCAAATTTAAGAAATTTTTTTTAAATTAAATTTAATACAAAACGTAATAGCATCCCGATTGTGATGAATGATACCTTAATTAAAAGCTCTGGTCATGAGTTAAAATACTGCATCAAGATATGTGTACATTTCAACAAATAATTTTTAATGTCAAAAAATCAGCAAAGGGGTTAGCCTTTGCAAATTTAAGAACTTTTTTTAAATTAAAATTAATACCAAACGTAATAGTAGCCCGATTGTGATGAATGATACCTTAATTAAAAGCTCTGGTCATTGATTGATTGATTGATTGATTTTGAATGTACTGCCAAGCATTAAGCAGGATATCCCGGAAAGCGCCGGGCCCACAGTACACCCGTTTTTACATATACTTGGAAGGATATGGAAGGATACTAGTTAAATTATTGAGATCGACCCGGTTACAGACACCTTGGCGGCCAATAGTTAGTAAATTTTTGTGGGTTAGGGAAAGGAAAAGTATGTTAGTTATGCCTTAATTGGTCCGATTTCCCGGTATCCAATATTCAAACTACTGTTAGTGTAAGACAATCACATTTTTGTTGTACTGCTCTGCATTCTACCATCTCTTATCAGCAACTCCAATGTGCCACCACTCATCTGTAATCTGCAGAGGTATCCTAAAAACAAAATCTATTAATGAACTAATTGCTCTTAGCCATAGACTGTAAGAAATAAAATTAATTTCAATCTGAAATTGTAATTTAATTAATTATAATATTATAAAATTATAATTCTGCAATCCATATGCTGTAATAAATTTGATTAGTTTCCCTTGAAATTCGTTCCGTTGTTCTCTAAAAGAGACCACCCAAATATTACGAACAGACAAAACCAATCTACACTCCAACAAAACTAAAAGATCCTAAGAATTACAAATACTTAAAAACAAATAAATTTAGAGTTATTAGTTAATATAGAAATATTTTATCTATTTAATATATTTTATTTATTTGTATATAGATTATAAAATATTTGCAAACTACATTTTCCCAATTTATCCGTTGAACTGCCCAAAAATTTAACAAATCGAATTTTATTAAAATAATTAAACAACTGAAATTGATCGAATCCTCAGTTTTTTAGCAATTACACAATGTACTTGCATTAAAATCCTATTTATATTTACTTTAAAACCAAAAACACTAGAAATCGAATTTTAATAAAATAATTAAACAATTGAACTTGATCAAATCCACCGTTTTTTTAGCAATTACACAATGTACTTGCATTAAAATCCTATTTATATTTACTTTAAAACCAAAAACACTAGAAATCGAATTTTAATAAAATAATTAAACAATTGAACTTGATCAAATCCACCGTTTTTTAGCAATTACACAATGTACTTGCATTAAAATCCTATTTATATTTACTTTAAAACCAAAAACACTAGAAATCGAATTTTAATAAAATAATTCAACAATTGAACTTGATCAAATCCACCGTTTTTTTAGCAACTACACAATGTACTTGCATTAAAATCCTATTTATATTTACTTTAAAACCAAAAACACTAGAAATCAAATTTTAATAAAATAATTAAACAATTGAACTTGATCAAATCCACCGTTTTTTAGCAATTACACAATGTACTTGCATTAAAATCCTATTTATATTTACTTTAAAACCAAAAACACTAGAAATCGAATTTTAATAAAATAATTAAACAATTGAACTTGATCAAATCCACCGTTTTTTAGCAATTACACAATGTACTTGCATTAAAATCCTATTTATATTTACTTTAAAACCAAAAACACTAGAAATCGAATTTTAATAAAATAATTAAACAATTGAACTTGATCAAATCCACCGTTTTTTAGCAATTACACAATGTACTTGCATTAAAATCCTATTTATATTTACTTTAAAACCAAAAACACTAGAAATCGAATTTTAATAAAATAATTAAACAATTGAACTTGATCAAATCCACCGTTTTTTTAGCAACCACACAATGTACTTGCATTAAAATCCTATTTATATTTACTTTAAAACCAAAAACACTAGAAATCGAATTTTAATAAAATAATTAAACAATTGAACTTGATCAAATCCACCGTTTTGTAGCAATTACACAATGTACTTGCATTAAAATCCTATTTATATTTACTTTAAAACCAAAAACACTAGAAATCGAATTTTAATAAAATAATTAAACAATTGAACTTGATCAAATCCACCGTTTTTTAGCAATTACACAATGTACTTGCATTAAAATCCTATTGATATTTACTTTAAAACCAAAAACACTAGAAATCGAATTTTAATAAAATAATTAAACAATTGAACTTGATCAAATCCACCTTTTTTTTTAGCAATTACACAATGTACTTGCATTAAAATCCTATTTATATTTACTTTAAAACCAAAAACACTAGAAATCGAATTTTAATAAAATAATTAAACAATTGAACTTGATCAAATCCACCGTTTTTTTAGCAATTACGCAATGTACTTGCATTAAAATCCTATTTATATTTACTTTAAAACCAAAAACACTAGAAATCGAATTTTAATAAAATAATTAAACAATTGAACTTGATCAAATCCACCGTTTTTTTAGCAATTACGCAATGTACTTGCATTAAAATCCTATTTATATTTACTTTAAAACCAAAAACACTAGAAATCGAATTTTAATAAAATAATTAAACAATTGAACTTGATCAAATCCACCGTTTTTTAGCAATTACACAATGTACTTGCATTAAAATCCTATTTATATTTACTTTAAAACCAAAAACACTAGAAATCGAATTTTAATAAAATAATTAAACAATTGAACTTGATCAAATCCACCGTTTTTTAGCAATTACACAATGTACTTGCATTAAAATCCTATTTATATTTACTTTAAAACCAAAAACACTAGAAATCGAATTTTAATAAAATAATTAAACAATTGAACTTGATCAAATCCACCGTTTTTTTAGCAATCACACAATGTACTTGCATTAAAATCCTATTTATATTTACTTTAAAACCAAAAACACTAGAAATCGAATTTTAATAAAATAATTAAACAATTGAACTTGATCAAATCCATCATTTTTTAGCAATTACACAATGTACTTGCATTAAAATCCTATTTATATTTACT
Organism: Tipula confusa; assembly: GCA_963556175.1. NCBI lineage: Eukaryota > Metazoa > Arthropoda > Insecta > Diptera > Tipulidae > Tipula > Tipula confusa. Next base: position 236,619,690 of record OY744475.1, read on the forward strand.
TTAAAACCAAAAACACTAGAAATCGAATTTTAATAAAATAATTAAACAATTGAACTTGATCAAATCCACCGTTTTTTAGCAATTACACAATGTACTTGCATTAAAATCCTATTTATATTTACTTTAAAACCAAAAACACTAGAAATCGAATTTTAATAAAATAATTAAACAATTGAACTGGATCAAATCCACCGTTTTTTAGCAATTACACAATGTACTTGCATTAAAATCCTATTTATATTTACTTTAAAACCAAAAACACTAGAAATCGAATTTTAATAAAATAATTAAACAATTGAACTTGATCAAATCCACCGTTTTTTAGCAATTACACAATGTACTTGCATTAAAATCCTATTTATATTTACTTTAAAACCAAAAACACTAGAAATCGAATTTTAATAAAATAATTAAACAATTGAACTTGATCAAATCCACCGTTTTTTAGCAATTACACAATGCACTTGCATTAAAATCCTATTTATATTTACTTTAAAACCAAAAACACTAGAAATCGAATTTTAATAAAATAATTAAACAATTGAACTTGATCAAATCCACCGTTTTTTAGCAATTACACAATGCACTTGCATCAAAATCCTATTTATATTTACTTTAAAACCAAAAACACTAGAAATCGAATTTTAATAAAATAATTAAACAATTGAACTTGATCAAATCCACTGTTTTTTAGCAATTACACAATGTACTTGCATTAAAATCCTATTTATATTTACTTTAAAACCAAAAACACTAGAAATCGAATTTTAATAAAATAATTAAACAATTGAACTTGATCAAATCCACCGTTTGTTAGCAATTACACAATGCACTTGCATTAAAATCCTATTTATATTTACTTTAAAACCAAAAACACTAGAAATCGAATTTTAATAAAATAATTAAACAATTGAACTTGATCAAATCCACCGTTTTTTAGCAATTACACAATGTACTTGCATTAAAATCCTATTTATATTTACTTTAAAACCAAAAACACTAGAAATCGAATTTTAATAAAATAATTAAACAATTGAACTTGATCAAATCCACCGTTTTTTAGCAATTACACAATGTACTTGCATTAAAATCCTATTTATATTTACTTTAAAACCAAAAACACTAGAAATCGAATTTTAATAAAATAATTAAACAATTGAACTTGATCAAATCCACCGTTTTTTTAGCAATTACACAATGTACTTGCATTAAAATCCTATTTATATTTACTTTAAAACCAAAAACACTAGAAATCGAATTTTAATAAAATAATTAAACAATTGAACTTGATCAAATCCACCGTTTTTTAGCAATTACACAATGCACTTGCATTAAAATCCTATTTATATTTACTTTAAAACCAAAAACACTAGAAATCGAATTTTAATAAAATAATTAAACAATTGAACTTGATCAAATCCACCGTTTTTTAGCAATTACACAATGTACTTGCATTAAAATCCTATTTATATTTACTTTAAAACCAAAAACACTAGAAATCGAATTTTAATAAAATAATTAAACAATTGAACTTGATCAAATCCACCGTTTTTTTAGCAATTAAATGTACTTGCATTAAAATCCTATTTATATTTACTTTAAAACCAAAAACACTAGAAATCGAATTTTAATAAAATAATTAAACAATTGAACTTGATCAAATCCACCGTTTTTTAGCAATTACACAATGTACTTGCATTAAAATCCTATTTATATTTACTTTAAAACCAAAAACACTAGAAATCGAATTTTAATAAAATAATTAAACAATTGAACTTGATCAAATCCACCGTTTTTTTAGCAATTACACAATGTACTTGCATTAAAATCCTATTTATATTTACTTTAAAACCAAAAACACTAGAAATCGAATTTTAATAAAATAATTAAACAATTGAACTTGATCAAATCCACCGTTTTTTAGCAATTACACAATGCACTTGCATTAAAATCCTATTTATATTTACTTTAAAACCAAAAACACTAGAAATCGAATTTTAATAAAATAATTAAACAATTGAACTTGATCAAATCCACCGTTTTTTTAGCAACTACACAATGTACTTGCATTAAAATCCTATTTATATTTACTTTAAAACCAAAAACACTAGAAATCGAATTTTAATAAAATAATTAAACAATTGAACTTGATCAAATCCACCGTTTTTTAGCAATTACACAATGTACTTGCATTAAATCCTATTTATATTTACTTTAAAACCAAAAACACTAGAAATCGAATTTTAATAAAATAATTAAACAATTGAACTTGATCAAATCCACCGTTTTTTAGCAATTACACAATGTACCTGCATCAAAATCCTATTTATATTTACTTTAAAACCAAAAACACTAGAAATCGAATTTTAATAAAATAATTAAACAATTGAACTTGATCAAATCCACCGTTTTTTAGCAATTACACAGTCTACTTGCATTAAAATCCTATTTATATTTACTTTAAAACCAAAAACACTAGAAATCGAATTTTAATAAAATAATTAAACAATTGAACTTGATCAAATCCACCGTTTTTTAGCAATTACACAATGTACTTGCATTAAAATCCTATTTATATTTACTTTAAAACCAAAAACACTAGAAATCGAATTTTAATAAAATAATTAAACAATTGAACTTGATCAAATCCCACCTTAATTAAAAGCTCTGGTCATGAGTAAAAATACTGCATCAAGATATGTGTACATTTCAACAAATAATTTTTAATGTCAAAAAATCAGCAAAGGGGTTAGCCTTTGTAAATTTAAGAATTTTTTGTTAAAGATACCTTAATTAAAAGCTCTAGTCGTGAGTAAAAATACTGCATCAAAATATGTGTACATTTCAACAAATAATTTTTATGTCAAAAAATCAGAAAAGGGGTTAGCCTTTGTAAATTTAAGAATTTTTTTTTAAATTAAAATTAATACAAAACGTAATAGTAGCCCGATTGTGATGAATGATACCTTAATTAAAAGCTCTGGTCATGAGTAAAAATACAGCATCAAAATATTTGAATATTTCAACAAATAATTTTAATGCCAAAAAATCAGCAAAGGGGTTAGCATTTGCAAATTTAAGAATTCTTTTTTTTTAATTAAAATTAATACAAAACGTAATAGTAGCCCGATTGTGATGAATGATACCTTAATTAAAAGCCCTGGTCATGAGTAAAAATACTGCATAAAAATATGTGTATATTCATTTCAACAAATAATTTTTTTGCCAAAAACTCAGCAAAGGGGTTAGCCTTTGCAAATTTAAGAATTTTTTTTAAATTAAAATTAATACGAAACGTAATAGTAGCCCGATTGTGATAAATGATACCTTAATTAAAAGCTCTGGTCATGAGTAAAAATACTGGATCAAAATATGTGTATATTCATTTCAACAAATAATTTTTATGCCAAAAAATCAGCAATGGGGTTAGCATTTGCAAATTTAAGAATTTTTTTAAAAATTATAATTAATACAATACAAATTAGTAGCTTGACTGTGATGAATGATACCTTAATTAAAAGCTCTGGTCATCAAAAAATCAGCAAAGGGTTAGCCTTTGCAAATTTAAGAATTTTTTTTAAATTAAAATTAATACAAAACGTAATAGTAGCCTGATTTTGATGAATGATACCTTATTTAAAAGCTCTGGTCATGAGTAAAAATACTGCATCAAAATATGTGTACATTTCATCAAATAATTTTAATGCCAAAAAATCAGCAAAGGGGTTAGCCTTTGCAAATTTAAGAATTTTTTTTTTAAATTAAAATTAATACAAAACGAAATAGTAGCCCGATTGTGATGAATGATACCTCAATTAAAAGCTCTGGTCATGAGTAAAAATACTGCATCAAAATATGTGTACATTTCAACAAATAATTTGTATGCCAAAAAATCAGCAAAAGGGTTAGCCTTTGTAAATTTAACAATTTTTTTTAAAGATACCTTAATTAAAAGCTCTAGTCGTGAGTAAAAATACTGCATCAAAATATGTGTACATTTCAACAAATAATTTTTATGTCAAAAAATCAGCAAAGGGGTTAGCCTTTGCAAATTTAAGAATTTTTTTTTTAAATTAAAATTAATACAAAACGAAATAGTAGCCCGATTGTGATGAATGATACCTCAATTAAAAGCTCTGGTCATGAGTAAAAATACAGCATCAAAATATGTGTACATTTCAACAAATAATTTGTATGCCAAAAAATCAGCAAAAGGGTTAGCCTTTGTAAATTTAACAATTTTTTTTAAAGATACCTTAATTAAAAGCTCTAGTCGTGAGTAAAAATACTGCATCAAAATATGTGTACATTTCAACAAATAATTTTTATGTCAAAAAATCAGCAAAGGGGTTAGCCTTTGCAAATTTAAGAATTTTTTTTTAAATTAAAATTAATACAAAACGTAATAGTAGCCCGATTGTGATGAATGATACCTTAATTAAAAGCTCTGGTCATCAAAAAATCAGCAAAGGGGTTAGCCTTTGCAAATTTAAGAATTTTTTTTTAACTTAAAATTAATACAAAACGTAATAGTAGCCCGATTATGATGAATGATATTTTAGTTAAAAGCTCTGGTCATGAGTAAAAATACTGCATCAAAATATGTGTACATTTCAACAAATAATTTTTAAGTCAAAAATCAGCAAAGGGGTTAGCCTTTGTAAATGTAAGACTTTTTTTTTAAAGATACCTTAATTAAAAGCTCTAGTCGTGAGTAAAAATACTGCATCAAAATATGTGTATATTTCAACAAATAATTTTTATGCCAAAAAATCAACAAAGGGGTTAGCCTTTGCAAATTTAAGATTTTATTTTTAAATTAAAATTAATACAAAACGTAATAGTAGCCCGATTGTGATGAATGATACCTTAATTAAAAGCTCTGGTCATATAAAAAAGCCTTTGCAAATTTAAGAATTTTTTTTAAAATTATAATTAATACAATACGTATTAGTAGCCTTACTGTGATGAATGATACCTTAATTAAAAGCTCTGGTCATGAAAAAATCAGAAAAGGGGTTAGCCTTTGCAAATTTAAGAAATTTTTTTTTAACTTAAAATTAATACAAAACGTAATAGTAGCCCGATTGTGATGAATGATATTTTAGTTAAAAGCTCTGGTCATGAGTAAAAATACTGCATCAAAATATGTGTATATTTCAAAAATTAATTTGTATGCCAAAAAATCAGCAAAGGGGTTAGCCTTTGTAATTTCAAGAATTTTTTTTTAAATTAAAATTAATACAAAACGTAATAGTAGCCCGATTGTGATGAATGATACCTTAATTAAGAGCTCTGGTCATGAGTAAAAATACTGCATCAAAATATGTGTACATTTCATCAAATAATTTTTATGCAAAAAAATCAACAAGCCTTTGCAAATTTAAGATTTTATTTTTAAATTAAAATTAATACAAAACGTAATAGTAGCCCGATTGTGATGAATGATACCTTAATTAAAAGCTCTGGTCATGAGTAAAAAAACTGCATCAAAATATGTGTACATGTCAGCAAATAATTTGCTCTGGTCATGAGTAAAAATATGCATCAAAATATGTGTACATTTCATCAAATAATTTTTATTCCAAAAAATCAGCAAAGGGGTTAGCCTTTGCAAATTTAAAATTTTTTTTTTAAATTAAAATTAATACGAAACGAAATAGTATCCCGATTTTGATGAATGATACCTCAATTAAAAGCTCTGGTCATGAGTAAAAATACTGCATCAAAATATGTGTACATTTCAACAAATAATTTTTATGCCAAAAAATCAGCAAAGGGGTTAGCCTTTGTAAATTTAAGAATTTTTTTTTAAAGATACCTTAATTAAAAGCTCTAGTCGTGAGTAAAAATACTGCATCAAAATATGTGTACATTTCAACAAATAATTTTTATGTCAAAAAATCAGCAAAGGGGTTAGCCTTTGCAAATTTAAGAATTTTTTTTTAAATTAAAATTAATACAAAACGTAATAGTAGCCCGATTGTGATGAATGATACTTTAATTAAAAGCTCTGATCATGAGTAAAAATACTGCATAAAAATATGTGTATATTTATTTCAACAAATAATTTTTATGCAAAAAAATCAGCAAAGGGGTTAGCCTTTGTAAATTTAAGAATTTTTTTTAAAAATACCTTAATTAAAAGCTCTAGTCGTGAGTAAAAATACTGCATCAAAATTTGTGTATATTTCAACAAATAATTTTTATGTCAAAAAAATCAGCAAAGGGGTTAGCCTTTGTAAATTTAAGACTTTTTTTTTAAAGATACCTTAATTAAAAGCTCTAGTCGTGAGTAAAAATACTGCATCAAAATATGTGTACATTTCAACAAATAATTTTTATGTCAAAAAATCAGCAAAGGGGTTAGCCTTTGCAAATTTAAGAATTTTTTTTTAAATTAAAATTAATACAAAACGTAATAGTAGCCCGATTGTGATGAATGGTACTTTAATTAAAAGCTCTAATCATGAGTAAAAATACTGCATAAAAATATGTGTATATTCATTTCAACAAATAATTTTTATGCAAAAAAATCAGCAAAGGGGTTAGCCTTTGTAAATTTAAGAATTTTTTTTAAAAATACCTTAATTAAAAGCTCTAGTCGTGAGTAAAAATACTGCATCAAAATTTGTGTATATTTCAACAAATAATTTTTATGTCAAAAAATCAGCAAAGGGGTTAGCCTTTGTAAATTTAAGACTTTTTTTTTTAAGATACCTTAATTAAAAGCTCTAGTCATGAGTAAAAATACTGCATCAAAATATGTGTACATTTCAACAAATAATTTTAATGTCAAAAAATCAGCAAAGGGGTTAGCCTTTGCAAATTTAAGAATTTTTTTTAAAATTATAATTAATACAAAACGTAATAGTAGCCCGATTGTGATGAATGATACCTTAATTAAAAGCTCTGGTCATCAAAAAATCAGCAAAGGGGTTAGCCTTTGCAAATTTAAGAATTTTTTTTTTTAAATTAAAATTAATACAAAACGTAATAGTAGCCCGATTGTGGTGAATGATACCTTAATTAAAAGCTCTGGTCATGAGTAAAAATACTGCATCAAAATATGTGTATATTTCAAAAATTAATTTGTATGCCAAAAAACTTTGCTGATTTTTGGGTTAGCCTTTGTAAATTCAAGAAATTTTTTTTTAAATTAAAATTAATACAAAACGTAATAGTAGCCCGATTGTGATGAATGATACCTTAATTAAGAGCTCTGGTCATGAGTAAAATTACTGCATCAAAATATGTGTACATTTCATTAAATAATTTTTATGCAAAAAAATCGGCAAAGGGGTTAGCCTTTGCAAATTTAAGAATTTTTTTTTAAATTAAAATTAATACTAAACGTAATAGTAGCCCGATTGTGATGAATGATACCTTAATTAAAAGCTCTGGTCATGAGTAAAAATACTTCATCAAAATATGTGAATATTTCAACAAATAATTTTTATGCCAAAAAATCAGCAAAGGGGTTAGCATTTGCAAATTTAAGAATTCTTTTTTTTAAATTAAAATTAATACAAAACGTAATAGTAGCTCGATTGTGATGAATGATACCTTAATTAAAAGCTCTGGTCATGAGTAAAAATACTGCATAAAAATATGTGTATATTCATTTCAACAAATAATTTTTATGCCAAAAACTCAGCAAAGGAGTTAGCCTTTGCAAATTTAAGAATTTTTTTTAAATTAAAATTAATACAAAACGTAATAGTAGCCCGATTGTGATAAATGATACCTTAATTAAAAGCTCTGGTCATGAGTAAAAATACTGCATCAAAATATGTGTACATTTCAACAAATAATTTTAATGCCAAAAAATCAGCAAAGGGGTTAGCCTTTGCAAATTTAAGAATTTTTTTTTAAATTAAAATTAATACAAAACGTAATAGTAGCCCGATTGTGATAAATGATACCTTAATTAAAAGCTCTGGTCATGAGTAAAAATACTGCATCAAAATATGTGTACATTTCAACAAATAATTTTTATGCCAAAAAATCAGCAAAGGGGTTAGCCTTTGCAAATTTAAGAATTTTTTTTAAAATTATAATTAATACAATACGTATTAGTAGCCTGACTGTGATAATAGTAGCCCGATTGTGATGAATGATACCTTAATTAAGAGCTCTGGTCATGAGTAAAAATACTGCATCAAAATATGTGTACATTTCATCAAATAATTTTTATGCAAAAAAATCAACAAGCCTTTGCAAATTTAAGATTTTATTTTTAAATTAAAATTAATACAAAACGTAATAGTAGCCCGATTGTGATGAATGATACCTTAATTAAAAGCTCTGGTCATGAGTAAAAAAACTGCATCAAAATATGTGTACATGTCAGCAAATAATTTGCTCTGGTCATGAGTAAAAATACTGCATCAAAATATGTGTACATTTCATCAAATAATTTTTATTCCAAAAAATCAGCAAAGGGGTTAGCCTTTGCAAATTTAAAATTTTTTTTTTAAATTAAAATTAATACGAAACGAAATAGTAGCCCGATTTTGATGAATGATACCTCAATTAAAAGCTCTGGTCATGAGTAAAAATACTGCATCAAAATATGTGTACATTTCAACAAATAATTTTTATGCCAAAAAATCAGCAAAGGGGTTAGCCTTTGTAAATTTAAGAATTTTTTTTAAAGATACCTTAATTAAAAGCTCTAGTCGTGAGTAAAAATACTGCATCAAAATATGTGTACATTTCAACAAATAATTTTTATGTCAAAAAATCAGCAAAGGGGTTAGCCTTTGCAAATTTAAGAATTTTTTTTTAAATTAAAATTAATACAAAACGTAATAGTAGCCCGATTGTGATGAATGATACTTTAATTAAAAGCTCTGATCATGAGTAAAAATACTGCATAAAAATATGTGTATATTTATTTCAACAAATAATTTTTATGCAAAAAAATCAGCAAAGGGGTTAGCCTTTGTAAATTTAAGAATTTTTTTTAAAATTCCTTAATTAAAAGCTCTAGTCGTGAGTAAAAATACTGCATCAAAATTTGTGTATATTTCAACAAATAATTTTTATGTCAAAAAAATCAGCAAAGGGGTTAGCCTTTGTAAATTTAAGACTTTTTTTTTAAAGATACCTTAATTAAAAGCTCTAGTCGTGAGTAAAAATACTGCATCAAAATATGTGTACATTTCAACAAATAATTTTTATGTCAAAAAATCAGCAAAGGGGTTAGCCTTTGCAAATTTAAGAATTTTTTTTTAAATTAAAATTAATACAAAACGTAATAGTAGCCCGATTGTGATGAATGGTACTTTAATTAAAAGCTCTGATCATGAGTAAAAATACTGCATAAAAATATGTGTATATTCATTTCAACAAATAATTTTTATGCAAAAAAATCAGCAAAGGGGTTAGCCTTTGTAAATTTAAGAATTTTTTTTAAAAATACCTTAATTAAAAGCTCTAGTCGTGAGTAAAAATACTGCATCAAAATTTGTGTATATTTCAACAAATAATTTTTATGTCAAAAAATCAGCAAAGGGGTTAGCCTTTGTAAATTTAAGACTTTTTTTTTAAAGATACCTTAATTAAAAGCTCTAGTCATGAGTAAAAATACTGCATCAAAATATGTGTACATTTCAACAAATAATTTTAATGTCAAAAAATCAGCAAAGGGGTTAGCCTTTGCAAATTTAAGAATTTTTTTTAAAATTATAATTAATACAAAACGTAATAGTAGCCCGATTGTGATGAATGATACCTTAATTAAAAGCTCTGGTCATCAAAAAATCAGCAAAGGGGTTAGCCTTTGCAAATTTAAGAATTTTTTTTTTTAAATTAAAATTAATACAAAACGTAATAGTAGCCCGATTGTGGTGAATGATACCTTAATTAAAAGCTCTGGTCATGAGTAAAAATACTGCATCAAAATATGTGTATATTTCAAAAATTAATTTGTATGCCAAAAAACTTTGCTGATTTTTGGGTTAGCCTTTGTAAATTCAAGAAATTTTTTTTTAAATTAAAATTAATACAAAACGTAATAGTAGCCCGATTGTGATGAATGATACCTTAATTAAGAGCTCTGGTCATGAGTAAAATTACTGCATCAAAATATGTGTACATTTCATTAAATAATTTTTATGCAAAAAAATCGGCAAAGGGGTTAGCCTTTGCAAATTTAAGAATTTTTTTTTAAATTAAAATTAATACTAAACGTAATAGTAGCCCGATTGTGATGAATGATACCTTAATTAAAAGCTCTGGTCATGAGTAAAAATACTGCATCAAAATATGTGAATATTTCAACAAATAATTTTTATGCCAAAAAATCAGCAAAGGGGTTAGCATTTGCAAATTTAAGAATTCTTTTTTTTAAATTAAAATTAATACAAAACGTAATAGTAGCTCGATTGTGATGAATGATACCTTAATTAAAAGCTCTGGTCATGAGTAAAAATACTGCATAAAAATATGTGTATATTCATTTCAACAAATAATTTTTATGCGAAAAACTCAGCAAAGGAGTTAGCCTATGCAAATTTAAGAATTTTTTTTAAATTAAAATTAATACAAAACGTAATAGTAGCCCGATTGTGATAAATGATACCTTAATTAAAAGCTCTGGTCATGAGTAAAAATACTGCATCAAAATATGTGTACATTTCAACAAATAATTTTAATGCCAAAAAATCAGCAAAGGGGTTAGCCTTTGCAAATTTAAGAATTTTTTTTTAAATTAAAATTAATACAAAACGTAATAGTAGCCCGATTGTGATAAATGATACCTTAATTAAAAGCTCTGGTCATGAGTAAAAATACTGCATCAAAATATGTGTACATTTCAACAAATAATTTTTATGCCAAAAAATCAGCAAAGGGGTTAGCCTTTGCAAATTTAAGAATTTTTTTTAAAATTATAATTAATACAATATGTATTAGTAGCCTGACTGTGATAATAGTAGCCCGATTGTGATGAATGATACCTTAATTAATGTGATGAATGATACCTTAATTAAAAGCTCTGGTCATGAGTAAAAAAACTGCATCAAAATATGTGTACATTTCAGCAAATAATTTGCTCTGGTCATGAGTAAAAATACTGCATCAAAATATGTGTACATTTCATCAAATAATTTTTATTCCAAAAAATCAGCAAAGGGGTTAGCCTTTGCAAATTTAAGAATTTTTTTTTAAATTAAAATTAATACGAAACGAAATAGTAGCCCGATTTTGATGAATGATACCTCAATTAAAAGCTCTGGTCATGAGTAAAAATACTGCATCAAAATATGTGTACATTTCAACAAATAATTTTTATGCCAAAAAATCAGCAAAGGGGTTAGCCTTTGTAAATTTAAGAATTTTTTTTTAAAGATACCTTAATTAAAAGCTCTAGTCGTGAGTAGATATACTGCATCAAAATATGTGTACATTTCAACAAATTATTTTTATGTCAAAAAATCAGCAAAGGGGTTAGCCTTTGCAAATTTAAGAATTTTTTTTTAAATTAAAATTAATACAAAACGTAATAGTAGCCCGATTGTGATGAATGATACTTTAATTAAAAGCTCTGATCATGAGTAAAAATACTGCATAAAAATATGTGTATATTCATTTCAACAAATAATTTTTATGCAAAAAAATCAGCAAAGGGGTTAGCCTTTGTAAATTTAAGAATTTTTTTTCAAAATACCTTAATTAAAAGCTCTAGTCGTGAGTAAAAATACTGCATCAAAATTTGTGTATATTTCAACAAATAATTTTTATGTCAAAAAATCAGCAAAGGGGTTAGACTTTGTAAATTTAAGACTTTTTTTTTAAAGATACCTTAATTAAAAGCTCTAGTCGTGAGTAAAAATACTGCATCAAAATATGTGTACATTTCAACAAATAATTTTAATGCCAAAAAATCAGCAAAGGGGTTAGCCTTTGCAAATTTAAGAATTTTTTTTAAAATTATAATTAATACAAAACGTAATAGTAGCCCGATTGTGATGAATGATACCTTAATTAAAAGCTCTGGTCATCAAAAAATCAGCAAAGGGGTTAGCCTTTGCAAATTTAAGAATTTTTTTTTTTAAATTAAAATTAATACAAAACGTAATAGTAGCCCGATTGTGGTGAATGATACCTTAATTAAAAGCTCTGGTCATGAGTAAAAATACTGCATCAAAATATGTGTATATTTCAAAAATTAATTTGTATGCCAAAAAACTTTGCTGATTTTTGGGTTAGCCTTTGTAAATTCAAGAAATTTTTTTTTAAATTAAAATTAATACAAAACGTAATAGTAGCCCGATTGTGATGAATGATACCTTAATTAAGAGCTCTGGTCATGAGTAAAATTACTGCATCAAAATATGTGTACATTTCATTAAATAATTTTTATGCAAAAAAATCGGCAAAGGGGTTAGCCTTTGCAAATTTAAGATTTTTTTTTTAAATTAAAATTAATACTAAACGTAATAGTAGCCCGATTGTGATAAATGATACCTTAATTAAAAGCTCTGGTCATGAGTAAAAATACTGCATCAAAATATGTGAATATTTCAACAAATTATTTTTATGCCAAAAAATCAGCAAAGGGGTTAGCATTTGCAAATTTAAGAATTCTTTTTTTTAAATTAAAATTAATACAAAACATAATAGTAGCCCGATTGTGATGAATGATACCTTAATTAAAAGCTCTGGTCATGAGTAAAAATACTGCATAAAAATATGTGTATATTCATTTCAACAAATAATTTTTATGCCAAAAACTCAGCAAAGGAGTTAGCCTTTGCAAATTTAAGAATTTTTTTAAAATTAAAATTAATACAAAACGTAATAGTAGCCCGATTGTGATAAATGATACCTTAATTAAAAGCTCTGGTCATGAGTAAAAATACTGCATCAAAATATGTGTACATTTCAACAAATAATTTTTATGCCAAAGAATCAGCAAAGGGGTTAGCATTTGCAAATTTAAGAATTCTTTTTTTTAAATTAAAATTAATACAATACGTATTAGTAGCCTGACTGTGATGAATGATACCTTAATTAAAAGTTCTGGTCATCAAAAAATCAGCAAAGGGGTTAGCCTTTGCAAATTTAAGATTTTATTTTTAAATTAAAATTAATACAAAACGTAATAGTAGCCCGATTGTGATGAATGATACCTTAATTAAAAGCTCTGGTCATGAGTACAAATACTGCATCAAAATATGTGTACATTTCAACAAATAATTTTTATGCCAAAAAATCAGCAAAGGGATTAGCCTTTGCAAATTTAAGAATTTTTTTTAAAATTAAAATTAATACAAAACGTAATAGTAGCCCGATTGTGATGAATGATACCTTAATTAAAAGCTCTGGCCATGAGTAAAAATACTGCATCAAAATATGTGTACATTTCAACAAATAATTTTTATGCCAAAAAATCATTAGCCTTTGCAAATTTAAGATTTTATTTTTAAATTAAAATTAATAAAAAACGTAATAGTAGCCCGATTTTGATGAATGATATCTTAATTAAAAGCTCTGGTCATGAGTTAAAATACTGCATCAAAATATGTGTTTTGTTTCAATTGATTATTTTTATGCCAAAAAATGAGCAAAGGGGTTAGACTTTGCAAATTTAAGAATTTTTTTAAAATTAAAATTAATACAAAACGTAATAGTAGCCCGATTGTGATGAATGATACCTTAATTAAAAGCTCTGGTCATGAGTAAAAATTCTGCATCAAAATATGTGTACATTTCAATAAATAATTTGTATGTCAAAAAATCAGCAAAGGGTTAGCCTTTGCAAATTTAAGAATTTTTTTAAAATTAAAATTAATACAAAACGTAGTAGTAGCCCGAATTTGATGAATGATACCTTAATTAAAAGCTCATGAGTAAAAATACTGCATCAAAATATGTGTACATTTCAACAAATAATTTTTATGCCAAAAAATCAGCAAAGGGATTAGCCTTTGCAAATTTAAGAATTTTTTTTAAAATTAAAATTAATACAAAACGTAATAGTAGCCCGATTGTGATGAATGATACCTTAATTAAAAGCTCTGGCCATAAGTAAAAATACTGCATCAAAATATGTGTACATTTCAACAAATAATTTTTATGCCAAAAAATCATTAAAGGGGTTAGCCTTTGCAAATTTAAGATTTTATTTTTAAATTAAAATTAATACAAAACGTAATAGTAGCCCGATTTTGATGAATGATATCTTAATTAAAAGCTCTGGTCATGAGTAAAAATAGTGCATCAAAATATGTGTATGTTTCAATTGATTATTTTTATGACAAAAAATGAGCAAAGGGGTTAGACTTTGCAAATTTAAGAATTTTTTTTTAAATTAAAATTAATACAAAACGTAATAGTAGCCCGATTGTGATGAATGATACCTTAATTAAAAGCTCTGGTCATGAGTAAAAATTCTGCATCAAAATATGTGTACATTTCAATAAATAATTTGTATGCCAAAAAATCAGCAAAGGGTTTGCCTTTGCAAATTTAAGAATTTTTTTTACAATTATAATTAATACAAAACATAATAGTAGTCCGATTGTGATGAATGATACCTTAATTAAAAGCTCTGGTCATCAAAAAATCAGCAAAGGGGTTAGCCTTTGCAAATTTAAGAATTTTTTTTTAAATTAAAATTAATACAAAACGTAATAGTAGCCCGATTGTGATGAATGATACCTTAATTAAAAGCTCTGGTCATGAGTAAAAATACTGCATCAAAATATGTGTATATTTCAAAAATTAATTTGTATGCCAAAAAATCAGCAAAGGGGTTAGCCTTTGCAAATTTCAAGAATTTTTTTTTTAAATTAAAATTAATACAAAACGTAATAGTAGCCCGATTGTGATGAATGATACCTTAATTAAGAGCTCTGGTCATGAGTAAAAATACTGCATCAAAATATGTGTACATTTCAACAAATAATTTGCTCTGGTCATGAGTAAAAATACTGCATCAAAATATGTGTACATTTCATCAAATAATTTTTATGCCAAAAAATCAGCAAAGGGGTTAGCCTTTGCAAATTTAAGAATTTTTTTTTAAATTAAAATTAATACGAAACGAAATAGTAGCCCGATTTTGATGAATGATACCTCAATTAAAAGCTCTGGTCATGAGTAAAAATACTGCATCAAAATATGTGTACATTTCAACAAATAATTTTTATGCCAAAAAATCAGCAAAGGGGTTAGCCTTTGTAAATTTAAGAATTTTTTTTTAAAGATACCTTAATTAAAAGCTCTAGTCGTGAGTAAAAATACTGCATCAAAATATGTGTACATTTCAACAAATAAATTTTATGTCAAAAAATCAGCAAAGGGGTTAGCCTTTGCAAATTTAAGAATTTTTTTTTAAATTAAAATTAATACAAAACGTAATAGTAGCCCGATTGTGATGAATGATACTTTAATTAAAAGCTCTGATCATGAGTAAAAATACTGCATAAAAATATGTGTAAAATATGTGTATATTCATTTCAACAAATAATTTTTATGCAAAAAAATCAGCAAAGGGGTTAGCCTTTGTAAATTTAAGAATTTTTTTTAAAAATACCTTAATTAAAAGCTCTAGTCGTGAGTAAAAATACTGCATCAAAATATGTGTACATTTCAACAAATAATTTTAATGCCAAAAAATCAGCAAAGGGGTTAGCCTTTGCAAATTTAAGAATTTTTTTTAAAATTATAATTAATACAAAACGTAATAGTAGCCCGATTGTGATGAATGATACCTTAATTAAAAGCTCTGGTCATCAAAAAATCAGCAAAGGGGTTAGCCTTTGCAAATTTAAGAATTTTTTTTTTAAATTAAAATTAATACAAAACGTAATAGTAGGCCGATTGTGGTGAATGATACCTTAATTAAAAGCTCTGGTCATGAGTAAAAATACTGCATCAAAATATGTGTATATTTCAAAAATTAATTTGTATGCCAAAAAACTTTGCTGATTTTTGGGTTAGCCTTTGTAAATTCAAGAAATTTTTTTTTAAATTAAAATTAATACAAAACGTAATAGTAGCCCGATTGTGATAAATGATACCTTAATTAAAAGCTCTGGTCATGAGTAAAAATACTGCATCAAAATATGTGTACATTTCAACAAATAATTTTAATGCCAAAAAATCAGCAAAGGGGTTAGCCTTTGCAAATTTAAGAATTTTTTTTTAAATTAAAATTAATACAAAACGTAATAGTAGCCCGATTGTGATAAATGATACCTTAATTAAAAGCTCTGGTCATGAGTAAAAATACTGCATCGAAATATGTGTACATTTCAACAAATAATTTTTATGCCAAAAAATCAGCAAAGGGGTTAGCCTTTGCAAATTTAAGAATTTTTTTTAAAATTATAATTAATACAATACGTATTAGTAGCCTGACTGTGATAATAGTAGCCCGATTGTGATGAATGATACCTTAATTAAGAGCTCTGGTCATGAGTAAAAGTACTGCATCAAAATATGTGTACATTTCAACAAATAATTTTTATGCCAAAAAATCATTAGCCTTTGCAAATTTAAGATTTTATTTTTAAATTAAAATTAATACAAAACGTAATAGTAGCCCGATTTTGATGAATGATACCTTAATTAAAAGCTCTGGTCATGAGTAAAAATACTGCATCAAAATATGTGTTGATTTCAACAAATTATTTTTATGCCAAAAAATCAGCAAAGGGGTTAGCCTTTGCAAATTTAAGATTTTATTTTTAAATTAAAATTAATACAAAACGTAATAGTAGCCCGATTTTGATGAATGATATCTTAATTAAAAGCTCTGGTCATGAGTTAAAATACTGCATCAAAATATGTGTACATTTCAACAAATAATTTTAATGCCAAAAAATCAGCAAAGGGGTTAGTTTTTGTAAATTTAAGAATTTTTTTTTAAAGATACCTTGATTAAAAGCTCTAGTCGTGAGTAAAAATACTGCATCAAAATATGTGTACATTTCAACAAATAATTTTTATGTCAAAAAATCAGCAAAGGGGTTAGCCTTTGCAAATTTAAGAATTTTTTTTTAAATTAAAATTAATACAAAACGTAATAGTAGCCCGATTATGATAAATGATACCTTAATTAAAAGCTCTGGTCATGAGTCAAAATACTGCATCAAAATATGTGAATATTTCAACAAATAATTTTTATGCCAAAAAATCAGCAAAGGAGTTAGCATTTGCAAATTTCAGAATTCTTTTTTTTAAATTAAAATTAATACAAAACGTAATAGTAGCCCGATTGTGATGAATGATACCTTAATTAAAAGCTCTGGTCATGAGTAAAAATACTGCATAAAAATATGTGTATATTCATTTCAACAAATAATTTTTATGCCAAAAACTCAGCAAAGGAGTTAGCCTTTGCAAATTTAAGAATTTTTTGTAAATTAAAATTAATACAAAACATAATAGTAGCCCGATTGTGATAAATGATACCTTAATTAAAAGCTCTGGTCATGAGTAAAAATACTGCATTAAAATATGTGTACATTTCAACAAATAATTTTTATGCCAAAAAATCAGCAAAGGGGTTAGCCTTTGCAAATTTAAGAATTTTTTTTAAATTAAAATTAATACGAAACGTAATAGTAGCCCGATTGTGATAAATGATACCTTAATTAAGAGCTCTGGTCATGAGTAAAAATACTGCATCAAAATATGTGTATATTCATTTCAACAAATAATTTTATTGCCAAAAAATCAGCAAAGGGGTTAGCCTTTGTAAATTTAAGAATTTTTTTTTTAAAGATACCTTAATTAAAAGCTCTAGTCATGAGTTAAAATACTACATCAAAATATGTGTACATTTCAACAAATAATTTTAATGCCAAAAAATCAACAAAGGGGTTAGCCTTTGCAAATTTAAGAATTTTTTTTTAAATTAAAATTAATACAAAACGTAATAGTAGCCCGATTGTGATGAATGATACCTTAATTAAAAGCTCTGGTCATGAGTAAAAATACTGCTTCAAAATATGTGTAGATTTCAACAAATTATTTTTATACCAAAAAATCAGCAAAGGGTTTAGCCTTTGCAAATTTAAGAATTTTTTTTAAAATTATAATTAATACAATACGTATTAGTAGCCTGACTGTGATGAATGATACCTTAATTAAAAGCTCTGGACATCAAAAAATCAGCAAAGGGGTTAGCCTTTGCAAATTTAAGAAATTTTTTTAAAAATTAAAATTAATACAAAACGTAATAGTAGCCCGATTGTGATGAATGATACCTTAATTAAGAGCTCTGGTCATGAGTAAAATTACTGCATCAAAATATGTGTACATTTCATTAAATAATTTTTATGCAAAAAAATCGGCAAAGGGGTTAGCCTTTGCAAATTTAAGAATTTTTTTTAAATTAAAATTAATACAAAACGTAATAGTAGCCCGATTGTGATAAATGATACCTTAATTAAAAGCTCTGGTCATGAGTAAAAATACTGCATCAAAATATGTGTACATTTCAACAAATAATTTTAATGCCAAAAAATCAGCAAAGGGGTTAGCCTTTGCAAATTTAAGAATTTTTTTTTAAATTAAAATTAATACAAAACGTAATAGTAGCCCGATTGTGATAAATGATACCTTAATTAAAAGCTCTTGTCATGAGTAAAAATACTGCATCGAAATATGTGTACATTTCAACAAATAATTTTTATGCCAAAAAATCAGCAAAGGGGTTAGCCTTTGCAAATTTAAGAATTTTTTTTAAAATTATAATTAATACAATACGTATTAGTAGCCTGACTGTGATAATAGTAGCCCGATTGTGATGAATGATACCTTAATTAAGAGCTCTGGTCATGAGTAAAAGTACTGCATCAAAATATGTGTACATTTCAACAAATAATTTTTATGCCAAAAAATCATTAGCCTTTGCAAATTTAAGATTTTATTTTTAAATTAAAATTAATACAAAACGTAATAGTAGCCCGATTTTGATGAATGATACCTTAATTAAAAGCTCTGGTCATGAGTAAAAATACTGCATCAAAATATGTGTACATTTCAACAAATAATTTTTATGCCAAAAAATCAGCAAAGGGGTTAGCCTTTGCAAATTTAAGATTTTATTTTTAAATTAAAATTAATACAAAACGTAATAGTAGCCCGATTTTGATGAATGATATCTTAATTAAAAGCTCTGGTCATGAGTTAAAATACTGCATCAAAATATGTGTACATTTCAACAAATAATTTTAATGCCAAAAAATCAGCAAAGGAGTTAGTTTTTGTAAATTTAAGAATTTTTTTTTAAAGATACCTTGATTAAAAGCTCTAGTCGTGAGTAAAAATACTGCATCAAAATATGTGTACATTTCAACAAATAATTTTTATGTCAAAAAATCAGCAAAGGGGTTAGCCTTTGCAAATTTAAGAATTTTTTTTTAAATTAAAATTAATACAAAACGTAATAGTAGCCCGATTATGATAAATGATACCTTAATTAAAAGCTCTGGTCATGAGTCAAAATACTGCATCAAAATATGTGAATATTTCAACAAATAATTTTTATGCCAAAAAATCAGCAAAGGAGTTAGCATTTGCAAATTTCAGAATTCTTTTTTTTAAATTAAAATTAATACAAAACGTAATAGTAGCCCGATTGTGATGAATGATACCTTAATTAAAAGCTCTGGTCATGAGTAAAAATACTGCATAAAAATATGTGTATATTCATTTCAACAAATAATTTTTATGCCAAAAACTCAGCAAAGGAGTTAGCCTTTGCAAATTTAAGAATTTTTTGTAAATTAAAATTAATACAAAACATAATAGTAGCCCGATTGTGATAAATGATACCTTAATTAAAAGCTCTGGTCATGAGTAAAAATACTGCATCAAAATATGTGTACATTTCAACAAATAATTTTTATGCCAAAAAATCAGCAAAGGGGTTAGCCTTTGCAAATTTAAGAATTTTTTTTAAATTAAAATTAATACGAAACGTAATAGTAGCCCGATTGTGATAAATGATACCTTAATTAAAAGCTCTGGTCATGAGTAAAAATACTGCATCAAAATATGTGTATATTCATTTCAACAAATAATTTTATTGCCAAAAAATCAGCAAAGGGGTTAGCCTTTGTAAATTTAAGAATTTTTTTTTTAAAGATACCTTAATTAAAAGCTCTAGTCATGAGTTAAAATACTGCATCAAAATATGTGTACATTTCAACAAATAATTTTAATGCCAAAAAATCAACAAAGGGGTTAGCCTTTGCAAATTTAAGAATTTTTTTTAAAATTAAAATTAATACAAAACGTAATAGTAGCCCGATTGTGATGAATGATACCTTAATTAAAAGCTCTGGTCATGAGTAAAAATACTGCATCAAAATATGTGTAGATTTCAACAAATTATTTTTATACCAAAAAATCAGCAAAGGGTTTAGCCTTTGCAAATTTAAGAATTTTTTTTAAAATTATAATTAATACAATACGTATTAGTAGCCTGACTGTGATGAATGATACCTTAATTAAAAGCTCTGGACATCAAAAAATCAGCAAAGGGGTTAGCCTTTGCAAATTTAAGAAATTTTTTTTAAAATTAAAATTAATACAAAACGTAATAGTAGCCCGATTGTGATGAATGATACCTTAATTAAGAGCTCTGGTCATGAGTAAAAGTACTACATAAAAACATGAGTACATTTCATCAAATAATTTTTATGCAAAAAAATCGGCAAAGGGGTTAGCCTTTGCAAATTTAAGATTTTATTTTTAAATTAAAATTAATACAAAACGTAATAGTAGCCCGATTGTGATGAATGATACCTTAATTAAAAGCTCTGGCCATGAGTAAAAATACTGCATCAAAATATGTGTACATTTCAACAAATAATTTTTATGCCAAAAAATCATTAAAGGGGTGCCTTTGCAAATTTAAGATTTTATTTCTAAATTAAAATTAATACAAAACGTAATAGTAGCCCGATTGTGATGAATAATATCTTAATTAAAAGCTCTGGTCATGAGTAAAAACACTGCATCAAAATATGTGTATGTTTCAATTGATTATTTTTATGACAAAAAATGAGCAAAGAGGTTAGACTTTGCAAATTTAAGAATTTTTTTTAAATTAAAATTAATACAAAACGTAATAGTAGCCCGATTGTGATGAATGATACCTTAATTAAAAGCTCTGGTCATGAGTAAAAATTCTGCATCAAAATATGTGTACATTTCAATAAATAATTTGTATGCCAAAAAATCAGCAAAGGGTTGGCCTTTGCAAATTTAAGAATTTTTTTTAAATTATAAGTAATACAATACGTATTAGTAGCCTGACTATGATGAATGATACCTTAATTAAAAGCTCTGGTCATCAAAAAATCAGCAAAGGGGTTAGCCTTTGCAAATTTAAGAAATTTCTTTTTAAATTAAAATTAATACAAAACGTAATAGTAGCCCGATTGTGATGAATGATACCTTAATTAAAAGCTCTGGTCATGAGTAAAAATACTACATTAAAATATGTGATTATTTTATAAATTAATTTGTATGCCAAAAAATCAGCAAAGGGGTTAGCCTTTGTTAATTTATGAAATTTTTTTTAAAATTAAAATTAATACAAATGTAATAGTAGCCCGATTGTGATGAATGATACCTCAATTAAAAGCTCTGGTCATGAGTAAAAATACTGCATCAAAATATGTGTACATTTCATCAAATAATTTTTATGCAAAAAAATCCGCAAAGGGGTTAGCCGTTGCAAATTTAAGATTTTATTTTTAAATTAAAATTAATACAAAACGTAATAGTAGCCCGATTTTGATGAATGATACCTTAATTAAAAGCTCTGGTCATGAGTAAAAATACTGCATCAAAATATGTGTACATTTCATCAAATAATTTTTATGCCAAAAAATCATTAAAGGGGTTAGCCTTTGCAAATTTAAGATTTTATTTTTAAATTAAAATTAATACAAAACGTAATAGTAGCCCGATTGTGATGAATGATACCTTAATTAAAAGCTCTGGTCATGAGTAAAAATACTGCATCAAAATATGTGTACATTTCATCAAATAATTTTTATGCCAAAAAATGAGCAAAGGGGTTAGCCTTTGCAAATTTAAGATTTTATTTTTAAATTAAAATTAATACAAAACGTAATAGTAGCCCGATTGTGATGAATGATACCTTAATTAACAGCTCTGGTCATGAGTAAAAATACTGCATCAAAATATGTGTACATTTCATCAAATAATTTTTATTCAAAAAAATCCGCAAAGTGGTTAGCCGTTGCAAATTTAAGATTTTATTTTTAAATTAAAATTAATACAAAACGTAATAGTAGCCCGATTGTGATGAATGATACCTTAATTAAAAGCTCTGGTCATGAGTAAAAATACTGCATCAAAATATGTGTACATTTCATCAAATAATTTTTATGCCAAAAAATCATTAAAGGGGTTAGCCTTTGCAAATTTAAGATTTTATTTTTAAATTAAAATTAATACAAAACGTAATAGTAGCCCGATTGTGATGAATGATACCTTAATTAAAAGCTCTGGTCATGAGTCAAAATACTGCATCAAAATATGTGTTGATTTCAACAAATTATTTTTATGCCAAAAAATCAGCAAATGGGTTAGCCTTTGCAAATTTAAGAATTTTTTTTTAAATTAAAATTAATACAAAACGTAATAGTAGCCCGATTGCGATGAATGATACCTTAATTAAAAGCTCTGGTAATGAGTAAAAATACTGCATCAAAATATGTGTACATTTCAGCAAATAATTTTTATGCCAAAAAATGAGCAAAGGGGTTAGCCTTTGCAAATTTAAAATTTTTTTTTTAAATTAAAATTAATACAAAACGTAATAGTAGCCCGATTGTGATGAATGATACCTTACATAAAATCTCTGATCATAAGTAAAAATACTGCATCAAAATCTGTGTACATTTCAACAATTAATTTGTATGCCAAAAAATCAGCAAAGGGGTTAGCCTTTGTAAATGTAAGAATTTTTTTTAAATTAAAATTAATACAAAACGTAATAGTAGCCCGATTGTGATGAATGATACCTCAATTAAAAGCTCTGGTCATGAGTAAAAATACTGCATCAAAATATGTGTACATTTCAACAAATAATTTTTATGCCAAAAAATCAGCAAAGGGGTTAGTTAGCCTTTGCAAATTTAAGAATTTTTTTTTAAATTAAAATTAATACGAAACGTAATAGTAGCCCCATTGTGATAAATGATACCTAAATTAAAAGCTCTGGTCATGAGTAAAAATACTGCATTAAAATATGTGTATATTCATTTCAACAAATAATTTTTATGCCAAAAAATCAGCAAAGGGGTTAGCCTTTGTAAATTTAAGAATTTTTTTTTAAAGATACCTTAATTAAAAGCTCTAGTCGTGATTAAAAATACTGCATCAAAATATGTGTACATTTCAACAAATAATTTTTATTTCAAAAAATCAGCAAAGGGGTTAGCCTTTGTAAATTTAAGACTTTTTTTTAAAGATACCTTAATTAAAAGCTCTAGTCGTGAGTAAAAATACTGCATCAAAATATGTGTACATTTCAACAAATAATTTTAATGCCAAAAAATCAGCAAAGGGGTTAGCCTTTGCAAATTTAAGAATTTTTTTTTAAATTAAAATTAATACAAAACGTAATAGTAGCCCGATTGTGATGAGTGATTCCTTAATTAAAAGCTCTGGTCATGAGTAAAAATACTGCATCAAAATATGTGTACATTTCAACAAATAATTTTTATGCCAAAAAATCAGCAAAGGGGTTAGCCTTTGTAAATTTAAGATTTTTTTTTGAAAGATACCTTAATTAAAAGCTCTAGTCGTGATTAAAAATACTGCTTCAAAATATGTGTACATTTCAACAAATAATTTTTAATTTCAAAAAATCAGCAAAGGGGTTAGCCTTTGTAAATTTAAGACTTTTTTTTTAAAGATACCTTAATTAAAAGCTCTAGTCGTGATTAAAAATACTGCATCAAAATATGTGTACATTTCAACAAATAATTTTAATGCCAAAAAATCAGCAAAGGGGTTAGCCTTTGCAAATTTAAGAATTTTTTTTTAAATTAAAATTAATACAAAACGTAATAGTAGCCCGATTGTGATGAATGATACCTTAATTAAAAGCTCTGGTCATGAGTACAAATACTGCATCAAAATATGTGTACATTTCAACAAATAATTTTTATGCCAAAAAATCAGCAAAGGGATTAGCCTTTGCAAATTTAAGAATTAAGAATTAAGTATGTTTCAATTGATTATTTTTATGACAAAAAATGAGCAAAGGGGTTAGACTTTGCAAATTTAAGAATTTTTTTTAAATTAAAATTAATACAAAACGTAATAGTAGCCCGATTGTGATGAATGATACCTTAATTAAAAGCTCTGGTCATGAGTAAAAATTCTGCATCAAAATATGTGTACATTTTAATAAATAATTTGTATGCCAAAAAATCAGCAAAGGGTTTGCCTTTGCAAATTTAAGAATTTTTTTTACAATTATAATTAATACAAAACATAATAGTAGTCCGATTGTGATGAATGATACCTTAATTAAAAGCTCTGGTCATCAAAAAATCAGCAAAGGGGTTAGTCTTTGCAAATTTAAGAATTTTTTTTTAAATTAAAATTAATACAAAACGTAATAGTAGCCCGATTGTGATGAATGATACCTTAATTAAAAGCTCTGGTCATGAGTAAAAATACTGCATCAAAATATGTGTATATTTCAAAAATTAATTTGTATGCCAAAAAATCAGCAAAGGGGTTAGCCTTTGCAAATTTCAAGAATTTTTTTTTTAAATTAAAATTAATACAAAACGTAATAGTAGCCCGATTGTGATGAATGATACCTTAATTAAGAGCTCTGGTCATGAGTAAAAATACTGCATCAAAATATGTGTACATTTCAACAAATAATTTGCTCTGGTCATGAGTAAAAATACTGCATCAAAATATGTGTACATTTCATCAAATAATTTTTATGCCAAAAAATCAGCAAAGGGGTGAGCCTTTGCAAATTTAAGAATTTTTTTTTAAATTAAAATTAATACGAAACGAAATAGTAGCCCGATTTTGATGAATGATACCTCAATTAAAAGCTCTGGTCATGAGTAAAAATACTGCATCAAAATATGTGTACATTTCAACAAATAATTTTTATGCCAAAAAATCAGCAAAGGGGTTAGCCTTTGTAAATTTAAGAATTTTTTTTTAAAGATACCTTAATTAAAAGCTCTAGTCGTGAGTAAAAATACTGCATCAAAATATGTGTACATTTCAACAAATAAATTTTATGTCAAAAAATCAGCAAAGGGGTTAGCCTTTGCAAATTTAAGAATTTTTTTTTAAATTAAAATTAATACAAAACGTAATAGTAGCCCGATTGTGATGAATGATACTTTAATTAAAAGCTCTGATCATGAGTAAAAATACTGCATAAAAATATGTGTAAAATATGTGTATATTCATTTCAACAAATAATTTTTATGCAAAAAAATCAGCAAAGGGGTTAGCCTTTGTAAATTTAAGAATTTTTTTTAAAAATACCTTAATTAAAAGCTCTAGTCGTGAGTAAAAATACTGCATCAAAATATGTGTACATTTCAACAAATAATTTTAATGTCAAAAAATCAGCAAAGGGGTTAGCCTTTGCAAATTTAAGAATTTTTTTTAAAATTATAATTAATACAAAACGTAATAGTAGCCCGATTGTGATGAATGATACCTTAATTAAAAGCTCTGGTCATCAAAAAATCAGCAAAGGGGTTAGCCTTTGCAAATTTAAGAATTTTTTTTTTAAATTAAAATTAATACAAAACGTAATAGTAGGCCGATTGTGGTGAATGATACCTTAATTAAAAGCTCTGGTCATGAGTAAAAATACTGCATCAAAATATGTGTATATTTCAAAAATTAATTTGTATGCCAAAAAACTTTGCTGATTTTTGGGTTAGCCTTTGTAAATTCAAGAAATTTTTTTTTAAATTAAAATTAATACAAAACGTAATAGTAGCCCGATTGTGATGAATGATACCTTAATTAAGAGCTCTGGTCATGAGTAAAATTACTGCATCAAAATATGTGTACATTTCAACAAATAATTTTTATGCAAAAAAATCGGCAAAGGGGTTAGCCTTTGCAAATTTAAGAATTTTTTTTAAATTAAAATTAATACAAAACGTAATAGTAGCCCGATTGTGATAAATGATACCTTAATTAAAAGCTCTGGTCATGAGTAAAAATACTGCATCAAAATATGTGTACATTTCAACAAATAATTTTAATGCCAAAAAATCAGCAAAGGGGTTAGCCTTTGCAAATTTAAGAATTTTTTTTTAAATTAAAATTAATACAAAACGTAATAGTAGCCCGATTGTGATAAATGATACCTTAATTAAAAGCTCTGGTCATGAGTAAAAATACTGCATCGAAATATGTGTACATTTCAACAAATAATTTTTATGCCAAAAAATCAGCAAAGGGGTTAGCCTTTGCAAATTTAAGAATTTTTTTTAAAATTATAATTAATACAATACGTATTAGTAGCCTGACTGTGATAATAGTAGCCTGATTGTGATGAATGATACCTTAATTAAGAGCTCTGGTCATGAGTAAAAGTACTGCATCAAAATATGTGTACATTTCAACAAATAATTTTAATGCCAAAAAATCAGCAAAGGGGTTAGCCTTTGCAAATTTAAGAATTTTTTTTAAAATTATAATTAATACAATACGTATTAGTAGCCTGACTGTGATGAATGATACCTTAATTAAAAGCTCTGGACATCAAAAAATCAGCAAAGGGGTTAGCCTTTGCAAATTTAAGAAATTTTTTTAAAAATTAAAATTAATACAAAACGTAATAGTAGCCCGATTGTGATGAATGATACCTTAATTAAGAGCTCTGGTCATGAGTAAAATTACTGCATCAAAATATGTGTACATTTCATTAAATAATTTTTATGCAAAAAAATCGGCAAAGGGGTTAGCCTTTGCAAATTTAAGAATTTTTTTTAAATTAAAATTAATACAAAACGTAATAGTAGCCCGATTGTGATAAATGATACCTTAATTAAAAGCTCTGGTCATGAGTAAAAATACTGCATCAAAATATGTGTACATTTCAACAAATAATTTTAATGCCAAAAAATCAGCAAAGGGGTTAGCCTTTGCAAATTTAAGAATTTTTTTTTAAATTAAAATTAATACAAAACGTAATAGTAGCCCGATTGTGATAAATGATACCTTAATTAAAAGCTCTTGTCATGAGTAAAAATACTGCATCGAAATATGTGTACATTTCAACAAATAATTTTTATGCCAAAAAATCAGCAAAGGGGTTAGCCTTTGCAAATTTAAGAATTTTTTTTAAAATTATAATTAATACAATACGTATTAGTAGCCTGACTGTGATAATAGTAGCCCGATTGTGATGAATGATACCTTAATTAAGAGCTCTGGTCATGAGTAAAAGTACTGCATCAAAATATGTGTACATTTCAACAAATAATTTTTATGCCAAAAAATCATTAGCCTTTGCAAATTTAAGATTTTATTTTTAAATTAAAATTAATACAAAACGTAATAGTAGCCCGATTTTGATGAATGATACCTTAATTAAAAGCTCTGGTCATGAGTAAAAATACTGCATCAAAATATGTGTACATTTCAACAAATAATTTTTATGCCAAAAAATCAGCAAAGGGGTTAGCCTTTGCAAATTTAAGATTTTATTTTTAAATTAAAATTAATACAAAACGTAATAGTAGCCCGATTTTGATGAATGATATCTTAATTAAAAGCTCTGGTCATGAGTTAAAATACTGCATCAAAATATGTGTACATTTCAACAAATAATTTTAATGCCAAAAAATCAGCAAAGGGGTTAGTTTTTGTAAATTTAAGAATTTTTTTTTAAAGATACCTTGATTAAAAGCTCTAGTCGTGAGTAAAAATACTGCATCAAAATATGTGTACATTTCAACAAATAATTTTTATGTCAAAAAATCAGCAAAGGGGTTAGCCTTTGCAAATTTAAGAATTTTTTTTTAAATTAAAATTAATACAAAACGTAAGAGTAGCCCGATTATGATAAATGATACCTTAATTAAAAGCTCTGGTCATGAGTCAAAATACTGCATCAAAATATGTGAATATTTCAACAAATAATTTTTATGCCAAAAAATCAGCAAAGGAGTTAGCATTTGCAAATTTCAGAATTCTTTTTTTTAAATTAAAATTAATACAAAACGTAATAGTAGCCCGATTGTGATGAATGATACCTTAATTAAAAGCTCTGGTCATGAGTAAAAATACTGCATAAAAATATGTGTATATTCATTTCAACAAATAATTTTTATGCCAAAAACTCAGCAAAGGAGTTAGCCTTTGCAAATTTAAGAATTTTTTGTAAATTAAAATTAATACAAAACATAATAGTAGCCCGATTGTGATAAATGATACCTTAATTAAAAGCTCTGGTCATGAGTAAAAATACTGCATCAAAATATGTGTACATTTCAACAAATAATTTTTATGCCAAAAAATCAGCAAAGGGGTTAGCCTTTGCAAATTTAAGAATTTTTTTTAAATTAAAATTAATACGAAACGTAATAGTAGCCCGATTGTGATAAATGATACCTTAATTAAAAGCTCTGGTCATGAGTAAAAATACTGCATCAAAATATGTGTATATTCATTTCAACAAATAATTTTATTGCCAAAAAATCAGCAAAGGGGTTAGCCTTTGTAAATTTAAGAATTTTTTTTTTAAAGATACCTTAATTAAAAGCTCTAGTCATGAGTTAAAATACTGCATCAAAATATGTGTACATTTCAACAAATAATTTTAATGCCAAAAAATCAACAAAGGGGTTAGCCTTTGCAAATTTAAGAATTTTTTTTAAAATTAAAATTAATACAAAACGTAATAGTAGCCCGATTGTGATGAATGATACCTTAATTAAAAGCTCTGGTCATGAGTAAAAATACTGCATCAAAATATGTGTAGATTTCAACAAATTATTTTTATACCAAAAAATCAGCAAAGGGTTTAGCCTTTGCAAATTTAAGAATTTTTTTTAAAATTATAATTAATACAATACGTATTAGTAGCCTGACTGTGATGAATGATACCTTAATTAAAAGCTCTGGACATCAAAAAATCAGCAAAGGGGTTAGCCTTTGCAAATTTAAGAAATTTTTTTTAAAATTAAAATTAATACAAAACGTAATAGTAGCCCGATTGTGATGAATGATACCTTAATTAAGAGCTCTGGTCATGAGTAAAAGTACTACATAAAAACATGAGTACATTTCATCAAATAATTTTTATGCAAAAAAATCGGCAAAGGGGTTAGCCTTTGCAAATTTAAGATTTTATTTTTAAATTAAAATTAATACAAAACGTAATAGTAGCCCGATTGTGATGAATGATACCTTAATTAAAAGCTCTGGCCATGAGTAAAAATACTGCATCAAAATATGTGTACATTTCAACAAATAATTTTTATGCCAAAAAATCATTAAAGGGGTGCCTTTGCAAATTTAAGATTTTATTTCTAAATTAAAATTAATACAAAACGTAATAGTAGCCCGATTGTGATGAATAATATCTTAATTAAAAGCTCTGGTCATGAGTAAAAACACTGCATCAAAATATGTGTATGTTTCAATTGATTATTTTTATGACAAAAAATGAGCAAAGAGGTTAGACTTTGCAAATTTAAGAATTTTTTTTAAATTAAAATTAATACAAAACGTAATAGTAGCCCGATTGTGATGAATGATACCTTAATTAAAAGCTCTGGTCATGAGTAAAAATTCTGCATCAAAATATGTGTACATTTCAATAAATAATTTGTATGCCAAAAAATCAGCAAAGGGTTGGCCTTTGCAAATTTAAGAATTTTTTTTAAATTATAAGTAATACAATACGTATTAGTAGCCTGACTATGATGAATGATACCTTAATTAAAAGCTCTGGTCATCAAAAAATCAGCAAAGGGGTTAGCCTTTGCAAATTTAAGAAATTTCTTTTTAAATTAAAATTAATACAAAACGTAATAGTAGCCCGATTGTGATGAATGATACCTTAATTAAAAGCTCTGGTCATGAGTAAAAATACTACATTAAAATATGTGATTATTTTATAAATTAATTTGTATGCCAAAAAATCAGCAAAGGGGTTAGCCTTTGTTAATTTATGAAATTTTTTTTAAAATTAAAATTAATACAAATGTAATAGTAGCCCGATTGTGATGAATGATACCTCAATTAAAAGCTCTGGTCATGAGTAAAAATACTGCATCAAAATATGTGTACATTTCATCAAATAATTTTTATGCAAAAAAATCCGCAAAGGGGTTAGCCGTTGCAAATTTAAGATTTTATTTTTAAATTAAAATTAATACAAAACGTAATAGTAGCCCGATTTTGATGAATGATACCTTAATTAAAAGCTCTGGTCATGAGTAAAAATACTGCATCAAAATATGTGTACATTTCATCAAATAATTTTTATGCCAAAAAATCATTAAAGGGGTTAGCCTTTGCAAATTTAAGATTTTATTTTTAAATTAAAATTAATACAAAACGTAATAGTAGCCCGATTGTGATGAATGATACCTTAATTAAAAGCTCTGGTCATGAGTAAAAATACTGCATCAAAATATGTGTACATTTCATCAAATAATTTTTATGCCAAAAAATGAGCAAAGGGGTTAGCCTTTGCAAATTTAAGATTTTATTTTTAAATTAAAATTAATACAAAACGTAATAGTAGCCCGATTGTGATGAATGATACCTTAATTAAAAGCTCTGGTCATGAGTCAAAATACTGCATCAAAATATGTGTTGATTTCAACAAATTATTTTTATGCCAAAAAATCAGCAAATGGGTTAGCCTTTGCAAATTTAAGAATTTTTTTTTAAATTAAAATTAATACAAAACGTAATAGTAGCCCGATTGCGATGAATGATACCTTAATTAAAAGCTCTGGTAATGAGTAAAAATACTGCATCAAAATATGTGTACATTTCAGCAAATAATTTTTATGCCAAAAAATGAGCAAAGGGGTTAGCCTTTGCAAATTTAAAATTTTTTTTTTAAATTAAAATTAATACAAAACGTAATAGTAGCCCGATTGTGATGAATGATACCTTACATAAAATCTCTGATCATAAGTAAAAATACTGCATCAACATCTGTGTACATTTCAACAATTAATTTGTATGCCAAAAAATCAGCAAAGGGGTTAGCCTTTGTAAATGTAAGAATTTTTTTTAAATTAAAATTAATACAAAACGTAATAGTAGCCCGATTGTGATGAATGATACCTCAATTAAAAGCTCTGGTCATGAGTAAAAATACTGCATCAAAATATGTGTACATTTCAACAAATAATTTTTATGCCAAAAACTCAGCAAAGGGGTTAGTTAGCCTTTGCAAATTTAAGAATTTTTTTTTAAATTAAAATTAATACGAAACGTAATAGTAGCCCCATTGTGATAAATGATACCTAAATTAAAAGCTCTGGTCATGAGTAAAAATACTGCATTAAAATATGTGTATATTCATTTCAACAAATAATTTTTATGCCAAAAAATCAGCAAAGGGGTTAGCCTTTGTAAATTTAAGAATTTTTTTTTAAAGATACCTTAATTAAAAGCTCTAGTCGTGATTAAAAATACTGCATCAAAATATGTGTACATTTCAACAAATAATTTTTATTTCAAAAAATCAGCAAAGGGGTTAGCCTTTGTAAATTTAAGACTTTTTTTTAAAGATACCTTAATTAAAAGCTCTAGTCGTGAGTAAAAATACTGCATCAAAATATGTGTACATTTCAACAAATAATTTTAATGCCAAAAAATCAGCAAAGGGGTTAGCCTTTGCAAATTTAAGAATTTTTTTTTAAATTAAAATTAATACAAAACGTAATAGTAGCCCGATTGTGATGAGTGATTCCTTAATTAAAAGCTCTGGTCATGAGTAAAAATACTGCATCAAAATATGTGTACATTTCAACAAATAATTTTTATGCCAAAAAATCAGCAAAGGGGTTAGCCTTTGTAAATTTAAGATTTTTTTTTGAAAGATACCTTAATTAAAAGCTCTAGTCGTGATTAAAAATACTGCTTCAAAATATGTGTACATTTCAACAAATAATTTTTAATTTCAAAAAATCAGCAAAGGGGTTAGCCTTTGTAAATTTAAGACTTTTTTTTTAAAGATACCTTAATTAAAAGCTCTAGTCGTGAGTAAAAATACTGCATCAAAATATGTGTACATTTCAACAAATAATTTTAATGCCAAAAAATCAGCAAAGGGGTTAGCCTTTGCAAATTTAAGAATTTTTTTTAAAATTATAATTAATACAATACGTATTAGTAGCCTGACTGTGATGAATGATACCTTAAATAAAAGCTCTGGTCATCAAAAAATCAGCAAAGGGGTTAGCCTTTGCAAATTTAAGAAATTTTTTTTAAATTAAAATTAATACAAAACGCAATAGTAGCCCGATTGTGATGAATGATACCTTAATTAAAAGCTCTGGCCATGAGTAAAAATACTGCATCACAATATGTGTATATTTCAAAAATTAATTTGTATGCCAAAAAATCAGCAAAGGGGTTAGCCTTTGTAAATTTAAGAAATTTTTTTTTAAATTAAAATTAATACAAATGTAATAGTAGCCCGATTGTGATGAATGATACCTTAATTAAGAGCTCTGGTCATGAGTAAAAGTACTGCATCAAAATATGTGTACATTTCATCAAATAATTTTTATGCCAAAAAATCATTAAAGGGGTTAGCCTTTGCAAATTTAAGATTTTATTTTTAAATTAAAATTAATACAAAACGTAATAGTAGCCCGATTGTGATGAATGATACCTTAATTAAAAGCTCTGGTCATGAGTAAAAATACTGCATCAAAATATGTGTACATTTCATCAAATAATTTTTATGCCAAAAAATGAGCAAAGGGGTTAGCCTTTGCAAATTTAAGATTTTATTTTTAAATTAAAATTAATACAAAACGTAATAGTAGCCCGATTGTGATGAATGATACCTTAATTAAGAGCTCTGGTCATGAGTAAAAATACTGCATCAAAATATGTGTACATTTCATCAAATAATTTTTATGCCAAAAAATCATTAAAGGGGTTAGCCTTTGCAAATTTAAGATTTTATTTTTAAATTAAAATTAATACAAAACGTAATAGTAGCCCGATTGTGATGAATGATACCTTAATTAAAAGCTCTGGTCATGAGTCAAAATACTGCATCAAAATATGTGTTGATTTCAACAAATTATTTTTATGCCAAAAAATCAGCAAATGGGTTAGCCTTTGCAAATTTAAGAATTTTTTTTTAAATTAAAATTAATACAAAACGTAATAGTAGCCCGATTGCGATGAATGATACCTTAATTAAAAGCTCTGGTAATGAGTAAAAATACTGCATCAAAATATGTGTACATTTCAGCAAATAATTTTTATGCCAAAAAATGAGCAAAGGGGTTAGCCTTT
Organism: Tipula confusa; assembly: GCA_963556175.1. NCBI lineage: Eukaryota > Metazoa > Arthropoda > Insecta > Diptera > Tipulidae > Tipula > Tipula confusa. The sequence goes on from OY744475.1 coordinate 236,653,218, forward strand.
GCAAATTAAAATTTTTTTTTTTAAATTAAAATTAATACAAAACGTAATAGTAGCCCGATTGTGATGAATGATACCTTACATAAAATCTCTGATCATGAGTAAAAATACTGCATCAAAATCTGTGTACATTTCAACAATTAATTTGTATGCCAAAAAATCAGCAAAGGGGTTAGCCTTTGTAAATGTAAGAATTTTTTTTAAATTAAAATTAATACAAAACGTAATAGTAGCCCGATTGTGATGAATGATACCTCAATTAAAAGCTCTGGTCATGAGTAAAAATACTGCATCAAAATATGTGTACATTTCAACAAATAATTTTTATGCCAAAAAATCAGCAAAGGGGTTAGTTAGCCTTTGCAAATTTAAGAATTTTTTTTTAAATTAAAATTAATACGAAACGTAATAGTAGCCCCATTGTGATAAATGATACCTAAATTAAAAGCTCTGGTCATGAGTAAAAATACTGCATCAAAATATGTGTATATTCATTTCAACAAATAATTTTTATGCCAAAAAATCAGCAAAGGGGTTAGCCTTTGTAAATTTAAGAATTTTTTTTTAAAGATACCTTAATTAAAAGCTCTGGTCGTGATTAAAAATACTGCATCAAAATATGTGTACATTTCAACAAATAATTTTTATTTCAAAAAATCAGCAAAGGGGTTAGCCTTTGTAAATTTAAGACTTTTTTTTAAAGATACCTTAATTAAAAGCTCTAGTCGTGAGTAAAAATACTGCATCAAAATATGTGTACATTTCAACAAATAATTTTAATGCCAAAAAATCAGCAAAGGGGTTAGCCTTTGCAAATTTAAGAATTTTTTTTTAAATTAAAATTAATACAAAACGTAATAGTAGCCCGATTGTGATGAGTGATTCCTTAATTAAAAGCTCTGGTCATGAGTAAAAATACTGCATCAAAATATGTGTACATTTCAACAAATAATTTTTATGCCAAAAAATCAGCAAAGGGGTTAGCCTTTGTAAATTTAAGATTTTTTTTTGAAAGATACCTTAATTAAAAGCTCTAGTCGTGATTAAAAATACTGCTTCAAAATATGTGTACATTTCAACAAATAATTTTTAATTTCAAAAAATCAGCAAAGGGGTTAGCCTTTGTAAATTTAAGACTTTTTTTTTAAAGATACCTTAATTAAAAGCTCTAGTCGTGAGTAAAAATACTGCATCAAAATATGTGTACATTTCAACAAATAATTTTAATGCCAAAAAATCAGCAAAGGGGTTAGCCTTTGCAAATTTAAGAATTTTTTTTAAAATTATAATTAATACAATACGTATTAGTAGCCTGACTGTGATGAATGATACCTTAAATAAAAGCTCTGGTCATCAAAAAATCAGCAAAGGGGTTAGCCTTTGCAAATTTAAGAAATTTTTTTTAAATTAAAATTAATACAAAACGTAATAGTAGCCCGATTGTGATGAATGATACCTTAATTAAAAGCTCTGGCCATGAGTAAAAATACTGCATCACAATATGTGTATATTTCAAAAATTAATTTGTATGCCAAAAAATCAGCAAAGGGGTTAGCTTTTGTAAATTTAAGAAATTTTTTTTTAAATTAAAATTAATACAAATGTAATAGTAGCCCGATTGTGATGAATGATACCTTAATTAAGAGCTCTGGTCATGAGTAAAAGTACTGCATCAAAATATGTGTACATTTCATCAAATAATTTTTATGCAAAAAAATCGGCAAAGGGGTTAGCCTTTGCAAATTTAAGATTTTATTTTTAAATTAAAATTAATACAAAACGTAATAGTAGCCCGATTTTGATGAATGATACCTTAATTAAAAGCTCTGGCCATGAGTAAAAATACTGCATCAAAACATGAGTACATTTCAACAAATAATTTTATATATATATATATATATATATATATATATATATATATATATATATATATATATATATATATATATATATATATATATATATATATATTATATATATATAATATATATATATATATATATATATATATATATATATATATATATATATATATATATATATATATA
>OY744476.1:0-84585 GCA_963556175.1 Tipula confusa
TATTATTTTATATTTTTATATTTTTATATTTTTATATTTTTATATTTTTATATTTTTATATTTTTATATTTTTATATTTTTATATTTTTATATTTTTATATTTTTATATTTTTATATTTTTATATTTTTATATTTTTATATTTTTATATTATTATATTTTTATATTTTTATATTTTTATATTTTTATATTTTTATATTTTTATATTTTTATATTTTTATATTTTTATATTTTTATATTTTTATATTTTTATATTTTTATATTTTTATATTTTTATATTTTTATATTTTTATATTTTTATATTTTTATATTTTTATATTTTTATATTTTTATATTTTTATATTTTTATATTTTTATATTTTTATATTTTTATATTTTTATATTTTTATATTTTTATATTTTTATATTTTTATATTTTTATATTTTTATATTTTTATATTTTTATATTTTTATATTTTTATATTTTTATATTTTTATATTTTTATATTTTTATATTTTTATATTTTTATATTTTTATATTTTTATATTTTTATATTTTTATATTTTTATATTTTTATATTTTTATATTTTTATATTTTTATATTTTTATATTTTTATATTTTTATATTTTTATATTTTTATATTTTTATATTTTTATATTTTTATATTTTTATATTTTTATATTTTTATATTTTTATATTTTTATATTTTTATATTTTTATATTTTTATATTTTTATATTTTTATATTTTTATATTTTTATATTTTTATATTTTTATATTTTTATATTTTTTATATTTTATATTTTTATATTTTTATATTTTTATATTTTTATATTTTTATATTTTTATATTTTTATATTTTTATATTTTTATATTTTTATATTTTTATATTTTTATATTTTATATTTTATATTTTTATATTTTTATATTTTTATATTTTTATATTTTTATATTTTTATATTTTTATATTTTTATATTTTTATATTTTTATATTTTTATATTTTTATATTTTTATATTTTTATATTTTTATATTTTTATATTTTTATATTTTTATATTTTTATATTTTTATATTTTTATATTTTTATATTTTTATATTTTTATATTTTTATATTTTTATATTTTTATATTTTTATATTTTTATATTTTTATATTTTTATATTTTTATATTTTTATATTTTTATATTTTTATATTTTTATATTTTTATATTTTTATATTTTTATATTTTTATATTTTTATATTTTTATATTTTTATATTTTTATATTTTTATATTTTTTATTTTTATATTTTTATATTTTTATATTTTTATATTTTTATATTTTTATATTTTTATATTTTTATCTTTTTATATATTTATTTTTTTGTATTTTTATATTTTAATATTAAAAAAAAGGTATACCTAATAATTTGTAGCAACATGGTGATTAAATAATTAATTTGAAATTTGCAGGTGAAAACTACTGCTAATTATTACTGTTTACGGCTTGAAGCAATAGGTCCAATAATAGATTTTGTTTTTAGGAAACTTTTGCTGATTACAGTTGAATGGTGGCACACTGGATTTGCTGATAAGAGATTAAATGCAGAGCAATTTAGTAAAATTATGATTGACTTATACTAACAGCAGTTTGAATATTAGTTACTGGGAAACCGGACCATTACTGACATATCTTTCCTTTCCTTACTCCTCAAAAATCAGTTAGAATATAATTGTGCCGTAATGATCATAAGGTATCTGAAACCGGATCGATTTTTAAATGCATGGTAATATATTTATGGAATTATAAATACAAATATCTTAAAATCCCTCCTATCCTACCGTTTGTTAAATGTAAAAAGGTTGTGGAAATACGACGGTTGTTAACCGGAACACTTGACAAGCGCTTGGTCTCGAAGTCTCATCAATCAATCGTTCATAGAAACATTATTAAAATATAGATTATGAATCGATAAAATATTTTTTTCATTTATAAATAAACATAAACGACATCATTCCACAACACATCATTAATTAAAATTAAAATCTTAGATTGCATATTAAAACATAAAATGGCCATAACAATTAGCTGTATTATAAAGTAATTTTCATTTTTATTATTTTATTTTTTGCAATACATAAATTTAATCTACATTTTGTTTTGTTCTACATTTAAATTGTCAAATTATAAAACATTTAGAAGCAAATTTAATTCGTTTCAACTTTTCAATATAAATTAAAATACAAAATAACAGAAGCATATTAGGTTTTATACAGACAGAAAAACAACCGAACAGACCGAAAAAATTTTTTTAAAAGAATTTCTTTCTTATTAAGAATTTTATTATTTTATAATTGTTTTTTTTTATGTTTTTAATTTAATTATATTTGTTGATTTAATTTAACTGTCACCAAAATTATTATTACTATTTTATATACTTACGATTAAATTAAATTCATTTTTAACTAATGGGTTCATTCGTATCACAATTACGGGCACAAAAGCATTAAGAAAAATAAATTGTTTTGCTAACAGTAATTAAATATATACAATTTAATTTAATATGTTCCATCTTTGCATACATAATATGACAGGACTTAAAGTTTTTGTATAAGACTGGACTTAAGGTTTTTTTATATAGCTGCAATATTCGATTTCCGATTATATATATTATGTATGTATTGGTATACAGAAAATGCATTATTAAAATTGTCCAATAAAAATTCCTTTCAAATTTTTCCTTTAACTCTGTAGTACTTTTTTCTCTCAACTAGAAATAAAATTATTTATTCATTTTCATTTCTTGGTCTTGTGTCATTCATGTTATTCCTTACTAGTTAATGGTCAACATGGACAAATGTTCATTTCCATGAAAAAATAAAATTTAATAAATTCCTTTTCAAAGTATCGTGTAGAAGTGAAAAACGATTCTCTTAAGAGTATTAGAGTGCATATTCAAAATTTTTATTTTTCTATCTCTGGATTAGACACGCCTTGGCAAGGGATGAACTGAAAATCATAACAGAGACTTGAGTAACGAGGTACACGTTTTTTACAAATCTGCAATTTAAATATTTATGGCAAGTAGTTTTTAAAGTTAAACTAATAAATTACTAAAAACTCGAAAAAATGTAAAGTTTATCCACCGCTGTCTTTTTAAGTACACAAAAATATAAAATGTTTTTTATCAATTTTATATGATTCCTGTATGTTTAACGAATTTAAAATAAACGATATCAGCAATCACATATGGTTTGGTCGCAATGCATAAAACATGTGTTCTTGTACATTATGATTTTATATTTTGTATTATTTCCAAAGTGTTAAAAGCTTTTTTTTATCACTTTATTTTATAATGTCCTGCATTTCCATTTCCTTATATTCAAAAGAATATTCAATTTCCCAACAAATATTCAAAAACAAAAAAAAATTGTGACCATCAATAAGGCATAGCATTGGAAATAAATTTACTGTATGCGTTTCTTGTTCGGATAGTATAAGCATCCAACAGAACAGGTCACAGATGTTAAGTAATACTATATAAAATTTTAAAAATATTTTTTTTATGTTATTATTTATGACTGCAAAGAATTATAACAGTGTTCAGACAATCAATTATTGAATCTAACACCAAACTTCAGACCAATGCCAAAACATCGCAACGTATAAAATTTATAACTATTTTATTATTTTTCGGTAAAATTACTATAAACAAAAACGAATACAATTCCCGCCACCCTACATATGTACGAGTATATAGTAGAAGCAAAAAAACTCCTTTTGAATTATAATAGAGATAAACATAAATTTATGATCATATTATCAGTTTTGCTTCTGTATAGAGGAATCTTTCTTGGGTAACATTAAAAACAATATTCGGTTATATATTTCTAGGTCCATCTTATTTCAAGTATATATATAGTATCGGATGCTGCATGGTAATATAATTTATATATATATATATATATATATATATATATATATATATATATATATATATATATAATATATATATATATATGTATATATTTATATATATATATATATATATATATATATATATATATATATATATATATATATATATATATATATAAATATATATATATATATATATATATATATATATATATATATATATATATATATATTTATATATTTATATATATATATATATATATATATATATATATATATATATATATATATATATATATATATATGTATATATATATATATATAAATACATATAAAGTGGGTGGTAAAAAATATAAAGCTCGTAGGATGATATGGTAATATAATTTTTTTTATTATACCGTTTGAATTTTATTAATAAGGATAATATTAAGATTTGATTTGCTTTTTATTATGGTTACCTTTTAGAAAAAATAAAAAACTAAAGTTGAAGAAAAATAATGAGAAAAAGGATCGTCTTACTATATACTGATGCTGCTGCTCATGTTAGTTGTCTTATAAACACATAAAAATGGGTAAGAAATTTATTGTATTTTGAAAATACGAAATCAATTTGACCGGGATATTAATTTAAGTTGTTGTTAATGTATATTTTTATATTTTAAATTGAATTTATGCTATTGCATATATTTATTGCTATTGCAAGCTGATTGTAAATATTCAAAAGAGATTTTATGTATTTTCGACCATTTAGATATTTATTATAATACCATATTTATTATAATGTATATTTATTGTTTGGAGTGTTGCAAGTTCGAATATATCATGTATGCGTAGATTTATTTGAGCGTGTATACATATACATTTATGGTAAAGGTTATTATAAAAATCAATCATCTAAACAGTTTTTTTTATTTTTCATATACTATATCACATATTGATAATTTGTATATATGTACAAGAACCCCAATATGTAAACAACAGCAACACAAACTTTCACTTTTAAAAATTTCCCACTTGAATTGAATAACAAAAGACACAACAGTAGTACAAGCTGCCCCAGTACAAAAAGCTAAAGTGAAAATATATAGTAGTTCCTTCCAGCTCTCTCGTATGTATCAAACGTATAAACAAAAATCTATTGATCACGTATGAAAAACACAAATAATTCTGTCTTTTGTTCCATAAATTTTCACATACACTCGGATAAAAGGAAAAACAAATTACGTATAAAACGCATTTCTGTGATTAAAAAAAATAAACGAAGAAAAAAGTTATGAAAAATATAAAAGTTACAAAGAGCTTTTAGTGTTATATTTGTGTGTGCTTTTGTTACACTAGTAAATAAATACACGAAACCGTATATATAGAAAAGAAACATATTTGTGTTGTTTACTTAAATCATTTGATTTTATGGTTTATAATATATACATTTTATAAACGTATATGTTCCGTGCACAAATTTCATTAGCACCAAACGAAAATAATATGCGGAATATAATTGGAAAGTGGTTTTCATAGTACATATTGTATTGTGATAATATAATATGGACTTACATTATTTATGGTCCAGTAGCTTAATCAGTTTCGCTGTTAATAGAGGTTATAAAAATACCTAATACAATTTCAAAACTCTTCCTATAAAAAGCATAACTTTCTTATAATATTCCAAATAAACTTACAACAATTATTAGTAAATATATTTTGAAAAACATAGTTTTAAACCATTATTAATTATTAAATTATAATTGAATATTCCTATAAATTTTCATCTTTACAAAAACATTATGCAAAGTTTACTCTTTGTACAATGCTAAACAAGAAAATTATTTCTCCTGACATAAACATATTCTTGCATTATAATTAATTTCATTACCAAATTAAACTTTTTTCTGATAATTTTAGTAAAATCATCATAATTACCATTAAACATAGCAACAACAAAATAACCAACTCATAGTAATTATTTTTCAACCCACCCCAAACACCCCATACCAAATTTTGAAAGTGTACCATAGATCGTACAGCAGTACAGCAATATAATTTAAATTGAAAAAATTGTATTCCTTTTCCTTTTTTCAGTAATTTTTAATTAAAATTTTTATATTAAGTGTAAAATGTAACCAATTGTACTAATTCAATCAAATTGTTAAATTTTGGTACAAACAATAAAAGTATAAGGCAAAATTCAAAAGGATTAAGCTTCCAAGAGGAAACATACTAAGTTTGGAAAAGACCCAGTGACCAAGGGGTACAAATCAAAATATAAGTGTTATAGAAACCAGACAGCTAGCCTTATTTGGGAGTGTAAACAAAAATATATGTTTGAATATCCTAAGATAACCATGAAGCGGATATGGCATAACTTAAAAACAATAGGAATATATAATAGAATCAACAATGATATCGATATACCATTCACAGCTGATAAAATCAATATGCACTTCGCTAAAGTACCTACAAGGCCTTTGATGCTTCCTTTCGCCGATATACATCTACCACCAGAATCGTGTTATTAACTTAACTTTTAAGTGCCTTAATGATTCTTATTTTGTAAATGCGATTGGTCGGATTAAGTCGGTTACTGCTGGCCTATCATGAATTTAAAATGTTTGAAAAATTATTGCTTCCTTTTATCTAAACCTTATGCATAATATAAATACACATAGTACAACCATCATAAGAAAAAAACAGTTTACCCATTGATGTTCCAGATGTCGGGCCGATAGAATATCGTCAACATTTTGTATACATATATCACATTTAGGCGATTATGCATATAAAAATATTTTGATTATTTTAAAACGATACCAGTAGCGACATCTAGCACGTTGATGGACTAACATACCATGGTAGTACGATGTGTATTTATGTTATGCATAATTAACAAGTGTATCACAAGTTCATACTGCCTTCAAGTAAGGAAATTGACTGTAGTTTTACTGTTGGTCAAAGAAAATGAAGTTGATTCTTTACAGGAATTAAGGTCTATATATATAGCACCCCATTTTATCAAAAAAATGTAAAATAACTCTAAAGAACCAACTTACGGCCCTCATTACTGAATTAAATGTACTAAACAAATCAATCTAGATTCCGTATAAATTACATTATAATTACCGCATTAGCTAATGTTGTCGATGAGATTTCGCTGATCTTCTATGAAACTAATTTATTTGCTGTGGTTATTTTACTTTATTCAGCTTTTCTGCAAAAGTTCCCTTAAATAAAAACTATTAGGGAGCTAATTTCTTATAGCCATAGTCTGTAATAAATTTTATTATTTTCGCCTACGATTCCAAATTTATTAATCAATAATTCTATCTCCCTATTGCTAGAAATTAATAAGTATATTATTATTATTTTTTGCCTAATTAGTTTAACTAATTAACTTAGTATTATAATAAATATAGTATTCTTATAAATTACATAGTCCTCTATTATCATATTGACTTAACAGTCTAATAATTCAACCATATCTCAATGAAAAAAAATCAACTTGTTTGTTTATTCTAAGAGAAAATAAATTAAAATATCTAATTGAACCTAGACTTTTGCATAAACGTTTTTACGCCTCTTGGTAAAAACATTAAATCTATTTTGTACGATTAAGAGTGCGTTCCAAAATTTTTTTCGGTATAAAAACTCTTAAAAATTTCATCCAAAATAACTCCCTATATTTTTTAGCTATCGTACCTAATAATAAAACTGTTAAATTTATATAAAACGTTATATTTTACTAATTTATTTTATAAATATTTATATTTTACGACTTAGGTGGTCCCCACAAAACAATCAATCTAAAATTTACATTTTAGAACATATTTCATAAGAAATAAGAATGCAGTCATCAATTTGTTAAATGTACCTCTCTCTTCCAATATTTATACAAACAGATCACTTTAAAAATTTCAGTGGCGCAGTTATAATAGCTGATATATGAAATTACAATACCCAAATTGGAACCTAAATTCATTGAAATTATTATTTTGTTTTATGCAAAATTCGTCCCTTTTGTTCTAGTTTTATTCCTGTCCTGATAAATAGAATGTAAAAGAAACGGTTTCACTTATATAAAACCTTATACAAAAACAATGCCATTATTTAAATAGTTGAATCTAAACTATGTATTACAAAGATTTGAGATCAAAAATCCAGGTCGACTAGTTATTTATTTATTTATTAAATTAGTATAAAAAAAAATTAAGATTAAGGGGAAAAGCATATATGGAAGCAATTATCAAAATATAAAAAAAAATAATAATAAATAATCTAAAAACTTGCTTCCATTAGGAATAAAAATCTAATAAATTTTTTCAAAACAATTTTACCCATGGAGTGTGTACCATCTTGAGCATACGCTCATAAAGTAAAGTACACCTTATCAGAAAGTACACCTTATCTTTATAAATGTCTATTCTTTTAAGAATAGACATTTATAAAGGTTAAAGTGAATTTATAGTTAAAGAAGAATATTTGGAATGCATACTAAAAGAAGAATAACATGAAGGAGTAACTCTGAGAACTTTATTTGAAAAAAAAACCTTTAGAAAAATCATTTTATTCAAAAAAGGCCCAAACATTGGAAGCGCATTTTAATAGTTAGAAGGATATTATCCCTTATATGGATATTATGTTAAAACAATATTTTCGTATGGTCGAGGTGCTTAAGTCCAACTTATTTTGAATTTTTTTTGCTGCTAAGGATTTATTTATTTTACCATTTTACAAAATTTTTAAAATATTAATACAATTATAAATTTAAAAGTAACATCGTTGTAAACAAAGTCTAACTAATATTTTAACGTACAACCACAGAAAATAATGTATACAGAATAATATTCTTGAATATGATTCAATGTATAGTAAATAAAAATAAATAAAAATGTAGGGGAAATGAATGTATATCAAACGGTTTAACCATACATAATTTGATAATTTTATATTGTCTCTTTCCAACATTCAGTGTTGAGTACGATCGTACAATAATATTTTATCAAAATAAATATTTTGAATGTGTGCGAACTTCTTTATATAATGAAAAACAACAACAAAAACAAGTCGATTTTTTTTACGATACATACAGTACCGCATACATATATTGTACTGAATCGACAATTTTATATATGAGACACTCGTCATTATGAATTGAACATTTATTTAATGATTACTGTAAGCAAAATATTATAACAGGCATAGACAGACGAACAAAATTTAATTGTTCTACTCTCCTCCAACAAAAATATAAAAAAAATTGGTTGAATTTTGTATAATTTACGAAACGATCTATTTTATGAAACCAATTACAACACTCATACCTACTAATATTCAATTGAAAAAAAAATCGATCATACGAAATTATATCTTAACTACTCCTACATTATGAAAGAAAATGAAATAAATAATGGGTCTGTTTTTTTTTTTTGATATCGGAGAAATCGGAGAGATAAATTTACTGTCAAATTTTCAGATATGCGTTTTTTTTTAATATCCGAGAAAAAAATTATCTCTCTGTGTCGTTTTTTTTACGCTCCGATAATTATCGGATACGATCTTTTTACTCTGAAAAAATGTACAGATTATTTTATATTTTTTAGTAAATTCTAAAATGGCGTCTCCGATTAATGTTGAACTATCAGGTGACAAATAAAACTTTAATTTAGGGAGTTTAATGCTGAAATTCATAAAATAATTTATTATTTTTGGTACTAAAAATTAACACAAAAAATATTTTTTTCGATCTGATAGATAAAAATCGGAGAAAAAAATTATCAGATATATCCGATAAATAATCTCTCTGATCTCTCCGATTTCTCCGATATCAAAAAAAAAAACACGGCCAATGTAGGAATAAAATAAAAATATTTATGGATTACCTCAAAAACGTCTCTATAGAGACGTTTTTGATTACCTATATGTATTTATTCTGCTTTTTGTATTTGTTTTTATTTTTTATTTAATGCGTGATGTTTTTTAGTTTAATTTTTCTTTAACACAATGACTGTCATTTACGGCTTTGTATGTTATGTATATACAAATTGTGTTGATATGTTAGCTGTTAATACGTTAGCAGAAAGAAATTCGTTAGCTATATTACATAATTTATATACTAAGCAAAAATATTCTGCTATCGAATTTCTTTCTGTTGTAATTGGTTTCATAAAATAGATCGTTTCGTAAATTATACAGAATCCACCAGTTTTATTTTATATTTTTGTTGGAGGAGAGTAGAACAATTAAATTTTGTTCGTCTGTCTATGCCTGTTATAATATTTTGCTTACAGTAATCATTAAATAAATGTTCCGTTCATAATGACGGGTGTCTCATATATAAAATTTTCGATTCAGTACAATATATGTATGCGGTATTGTATGTATCGTAAAAAAAATCGACTTGTGTTTGTTGTGGTTTTACATTATATAAAGAAGTTCGCACACATTCCAAATATTTATTTTGATAAAATATTATTGTACGATCGTACTCAACACTGAATGTTGGAAAGAGACAATATAAAATTATCAAATTATGTATGGTCGAACCGTTTGATATACATTCATTCCCCTACATTTTTATTTATTTTTATTTTCTATACATTGAATCATATTCAAGAATATTATTCTGTATACATTTTTTTCTGTGGTACAACCAAAAATGTTTTCTTCTTAATCTTTAGAATTTATATGTAGTACCGAAAAACTAATGAACAATACTGTGCATATAATCTTGTATTTATATATATATATATATATATATATATATATATATATATATATATATATATATATATATATATATATATATATATATATATTTATATATATATATATATATATATATATATATATATATATATATATATATATATATATATATATATATATATATATATATATATATATGTATGTATATATATATATATATATATATATATATATATATATATATATATATATATATATATATATATATATATATATATATATATTTATATATATATATATATATATATATATATATATATATATAAATATATATATATATATATATATATATATATATATATATATATATATATATATATATATATATATATATACATATATAAAATAAAAATATTACTTGTTTTTGCTGCCATTATTTTCCAGTTTTATGTCATAAAAAATAGGTAAATATTTAATTTCTTAAATAAAATGAATTCATAGTTTGTTATTTTTTTCGTTTTTGGGGTAAATACTTACAATATTTATAAACAAATATATTGCTAAAGTATTAAGGAATAGGAAGTGGGCTACATGTGTTCTTAATATACTGTCAATTTTTAAATAAAATTGGATATGTGGCAACCAAAACAATTATTTTGTTCCATAAGTAATAACCCATAATGTTATAATATATATATTATATGTGTATATGCGCCTTAACGTTAAAATATTGTGTCGTGACATATATGTGTATATGCGCCTTAATGTTACTATATTGTGTGGTGACATTGAGGCTTAAGAGTGTGGAATATATTGTACATCCAAAATAAAAAATCAAATGTCGCTTTGTATTTTCATTGAAAGAAAAATATTATAGACGGAACTATATTATTTTGATCGAAAATCGAACAGAGAATAAAATGTATGTTCAAAATGGTAAATGTTCACAATTTTAAGTTTCAAAATCAAAAATCAAGCCACAAAGTCAAGTTTCGAAATGTCATCATTCATCAACAAAAAAAAAGTACACAGCATGAGCATATTACACTGCGCATATACACTCACACAAACATAAGCTACATTATTATTAGTATTACGTTAAACAATTCTAACAAGAAATTGATTTGTATTATCATCGAAACAAATTAACCAAATTTATTTTTTAAAATCGTAAATGAGAAATTATTTATAATTTTACAAAATTTAAAGCGATTTAAATTTATAATATAAATAAGTATTTGTGTATTTAAAACACAACTAAAACTTTAGATGCGCACGAATTTTTCAAAAATGATGTACCGAAAAAAACTAATAAAAAATGTAAACAACATGCGCAAATACAGTGCGCAGTACTGTAGCGTCGCAACAAATAATTAATTTCAATATTTGTTCACGCACTGGAAAAATATTATTCGCGGTGTCATCTCTAAACCGCTATTCACATTAAACATTCTATTGGGTTAGTGTAGACACATATAGCGTAGATGCTTACCCTGTATTTTTACGGGAAACATGTGGTAAGACGAATTAGAAATAAAAACATGTCTATCATTCGTAGTGACATCTGTAAACCGCCACGATACACACAGTATAAATCATACTTAAGCGGTGTCGTCCCGGATATGGCGTAAATGCTCACTCTACTTGCGCGGTACGATTATGCTCGTACACTGTACATAAAAAAAATAAAGTTAGTCGTGCTCTTGATTTTGGACAAGAGACATAAAAAAAATAAATAAGTTGGTGGTCGATATTCTAAATTTGAATATTCGATATTTAGTGCGGTAGTGATAAAAAAGTTCACTTGTGAAATTAGGATTTAGGATATCTATAATTATTTTTTTATAATCAAAAATAAAGACATTGATTGGAGCATCAAAGTTAAATAGTGTTTTTTTATTAGTGACGGCCTTCGGCTGAGATTCTAAATTGGTGACCTCGACGTCCCTGTTTAAGGACTACTATAAAAGGAAAACGTGCAAAAAAAGCACGTACTTAAGGTACGTTTGTAAAACGCAAGTATAACGGGAGATAACACCCAATTTTTTTATTTTGTATATCATCATCTCACCGCACACACACCATCGAGGTGCCTTTCAAGTGGCACAGAGTTATCAAGTGGCAACATTTATCAAATACACAGGCAACAATTATCAAATTATTGTAACAATTGTTGGCGAGGACACAATTTTAACGAGGGAACGGCGGACGAGCCGCAACGTGCTGTAGCAGATTCCTGCGTCGAAGGATAACGGCGGACGTGCCGCAACGAACGGTTCCTACGCGTCATTTATTATAATGGTGTGAGTTATTTTTTTTATTGCTGTTGAAAAACATATTTTTTTCTCTCTCACAAGTGTACCACAGTTTTAAATTTTATATTTTTTTTTATTTTTTATTTGTTATATTTTTTATGTTTTATTTTTCTTTTGGTGCAAAACCAACACAAATGTATATACAAGCCATGAAGTTGCGATACTCATGCCAAAAAGTGACTACTATACCTAAGTATTAGTGTTGTGACGTAGTATAATTTGTATATACTTTTATTATATGCTTTGATGTAAATAAAAAATGAATACGAATGATGGAACAACAGTATGTTGCGCTCTTTAAGACAAAGCAAAAAACAAATTTATTATTTAACGAGAGAGAGAGAAGTATTGTTATTATTATTTACTTCATTATATACTATACTATATACTATGAATTTAGAGCAGAATGGACAGTGCAAAATATAATTTTTGTTTCGTTTTTTTTGTAGAAATGTTATGTACTTTGAATTTAGAGGAGTATGGACAGTGCGCAATAAAATTTTTTGTTTCGATTTTTACTGTAGTCAAATTCTCTAAAACATAGCCAAATAGTAGTCATAATATGTTTTAGTTAGCCAAGCTTCATGGCTTGTATAATACACAATAGTGTTGGTTTTGTTTGGTGGGATAATTTAAAGTAATATTGAATGGTAAATTTAAAAAAAACATTTGTAAAATTTCACAAGTCAACAGTTTTAAACACTACCGCCCCGGTTTAAAATTCTCTCACAACACTTTTGGGTTAATTGTTTAAAGCTAATTTTCATTAGATACGGTAACCATTCCGAAAACGTGCGAATTCCTCGTTATATTTTTTTTATTATTGCTTGTATATAAACGGTAACCAATCCGGTACCCGGTCGAACTCGTTGTTATAAACGGTAATAGTTCCAAACACGTTCGCACTCGTGGTTATATAAAATAAGCAATCCGTAAATATTCGAACTCGCTGTTATATGCGGTAAAGAATCCGCCACAGTTTTTCGAAAAATCGTAGTAAAATACCACATATATTAAGCCACCATGTCACAAACTCCACAAAATCCGGATTCTGCGAAATCCGAAGGAAAAGATCTAACCGTCAACAGGGTTGGGCGTTTTACATGTAAAAAACGTTTTCTCCATTTTACATGTAAATAACGGAAATTACAAAAAAATGTGTATATTACAAAAATATGTAAATTATATTTAAAAAACGAGAATCCGTCCAGAAATAATTTAAAATATTGAATAAATGATACAAACATTTGTTTATAAGAATAACTTGCATTAGAAAATCCAATTAAACATTTTATTTAAATGGTTAATCATAATTATTTTCAACTTTTAGTTATCTACATTGAGACTATAGAAATCACCTATCCTAATGCCATCTGTTTACGGCTTAAACTAGTTCTTATATTCGACAAAATAAACAACTAGTGACATAGTGCCATCTAGCTACATTTGAATAAACTAAAACAAAATATTTTTAAGAGTGCATATTTCTTTCAATATGTAGCGGAAAACTAATTGCAATTTGACGTTTAATCATAAATAAAATAATTCTCTGCAGTGAAATGAATGAAGTGAATCTATACTCGTTTGACTGGGTGTTAAATGTAAATCTTTATTAATTTCAAACAAGACAAAATCAACCAAATTATCACTACTCGTCTCACCCTCATCAAATAAATGTATGCCTGAAATTACTAGCCCTATTCTATCCATTCCATAAAATGCCTATGCATTATGCCTTTGATGTCCAGTATAGTAAAGAGGTAGCGAATATGATTATCGAATTTAAGCGTGGAACTGTAGTGAATTTTATGAATTCAATTTAATTTTTCTTACTCTAATTACAATTAATAATTTTTCATAACCTAAGTTTGCAGCAATACCATTATACTAACCTTACAATAGAATTAATACTAGATAAATTAATTAATACATTAATAATTAAATTTGGGAAAAATATTCTTTTTGAAACCCAGCAGTTACCATTCAAGGAATTCCATATGCTAACTCCTCTCACGAAAAACGAAGCGTTCATCAAATTACATTTATTGATAGCAGGTGTCAAGATTTCATTGTCAAAATATTTCTTATCATAGGAAAGATGCACTTTATTTTACATTTATACATATGTACAAATATCACAATAAATAAACACAAATACACTACACTGTAGTATATAGTAAATTTTTCTTTAATTAAGAGATTTGGTAACAGATGGCGATAATTGTAATGAAAAAGTTGATTTATATTTTACAGTATGTATAAAATAATCGTTTACATTTTACATACATTTTACATGTAAAAAACCCAGTAAATTACATTTTGTAATTTACACGCCCAACTGTGACCGTCAATCAACCCATTGAAATGAGAGATCACGTTCCGCAAATTACAGCTGCAGCAACTAGGCCCATTTTACAGCCATTCTGGCCACAAAGTCCAAATAATTGGTTCCAGCTGGCCGAAATTCAATTCGCCATGAAGAATACCTCGGACAAACAAAAGTATATGCATACTTTGTCGGCCTTGTCACCGGAAACGTGTGACATAATCTCGGATTTCCTAAAGACACCCCCCACGGAGAATCACTATTCGGTTTTGAAAACCATGTTGTTGGAATGTCGCGCTTCGTCACATCCGCACGTTAGCCGGAGATAATTTCTCAGAAGGCTTAATCCGATCTTTGTAGATCAAAATGCCAGAGCTTATTAAAATTGCCCTTATTGCGCAACCAGAAGCGATGTCCATTGATAACTTGGCACGTACCGCCGATAAGATGTACGAAGTGATTAATGTGAACCAAACACTATAATCACATTCTAACCTGGCATCTTTTAACAGGCCGTCCAGACCGTTAGAATGGGCGAGAACCAACCGGCACGTTAATCCCAGTCCTGTTAAATTGACAATCGAGCAACGTATGGCTCGACTTGAATATCGACTGAACGACTTCATAAGAAGCCGAAGTAATTCACGTGGATCCCATTCTCGATCCCGTGGTCGGTATCAAAAAAAGATACCGATGAAGAATATACTCCATCAAAATGGCCAGTGCGTTTACCACGTCAAGTTCGGGCAAAATGCACATAAATGCATCAAGCCTTGCAACTACCTCAAGTCGAGTCCATCATTGTCCAAATCTAGTCATATATTTGATTCGGATTCAAAAAACGAGTAAAGAGCCAGGCGGTTGCTCAAGTAATAAATACACCCTATTCGTCCCGTTTGTTTGTCTTTGACAAATTAAACAAAATCACCTATCTTGTCGACACTGGCGCTGACCTTTCGGTTATTCCAGCTGAATTTTCTAAATTCTCCTATTCAATTGTAAATCGAAATAAAGATCTAATTTTACTGGCCGCAAATGGTACAACCATCCACACATACGGTACAAAATTACTAAATGTGGATATCGGACTTAAACGAACCTTCACACATGTTTTTACTTTAGCTGCTATGTGAATCGTTCGATATTAGGCGCCGATTTCTTAACCAAATTCGGGTTACTTGTTGATCTAAAAGGAAAAAAGCTAAACGATTCACTTACGAATCTGGCAATAAATGCTATGAGTGTTACGGTTGATACACCAACACCTTTACATTTCCCAATCAACAAAGGGTACTGCACTCTGCTCAATAGATTTCCATCATTAACATCAGAACCAAATTATAAGTTGCCGGTACAACACAACGTGGTACATCATATCGTCACATCTGACCATTTGCCGGTGTCACAACCACATAGGTTAGATCCGAGTCGACATAAAGCCACTAAAACGGAATTTCAACATATGGTGGAACTTGGAATTTGTCAACCATCGGCATCTCCATATTCCTGTCCACTTCACATGGTGAAGAAAAAAGACAATGACTGGAGACCAGGTGGGGATTATCGTAGATTAAACATGGTTACAACGCCAGATCGTTATCCGATACCCACACATTCAGAATTTCAACATGCAATTGAATTGTTTGAAAATATTTTTAGTAAAAATAGACTTAGTCAGAGCGTACCATTTAATTCCCGTAGCACCAGAGGATGTTCTTAAAACGGCAATTAGAACCCCATTCGGCCTATTCGATTTTACTCGAATGCCATTTGGCCTTCGCAACGCTGCTCAAACATTTCAGCGATTCATGAACACTGCCGTACGAGACTTAGAGTTTGTCTTCGTATGCATCGACGATATTCTGGTAGCTTCAGAAACTGAGGAACAGCATAAACTGCATTTGAAAAAATTATTCCAAACACTAACTGAGTTCGATGTCCATTTAAACATCGCAAAATGCGTGTTTGGGGTACCATCACTCGATTTTCTCAGTCATAAAATCACACCTAATGGTATTCTGCCGTCCAAAGGACGAATTAATGCCATTAGGAAATTCCCAGCTCCAACAACCACAAAACAAATACAAAATTTTGTCGGAATGATAAATTATTATCACAGGTTTATACCAAAACTAGCTGAGATGCTCGATCCAATTCACACTCAATTGGCCGTATTATTACGTAAGACCAAATCAGCCGCTAAATTTAGCTGGCCCAACGTGTGCCAACTAGCATTCACGTCGATTAAAGAAGAATTGATGAATATAACGATGTTCCAGCACCCACAAAGCAACTCAATGCTTAGCGTGACTACTAACGCAACTAATACGGCGGTCGGAGCTGTACTTCAACAGTACATTGATTCTTGTTGGAAGCCCTTGGGATTTTTCTCATTTGGATTACATCAGTCAATTTACAACGGACATCCAGCACATACAAGGGAAAGATAACGTTGTGCGCGATAAAGTATCTGCATACTTTATCGCGCACAACTGATGGCGATATCGCCACAGTCGAAACATACTTCGACTACAATGCTATCATGACGGCGCAGAAATCAGACTCAGAACTTCAGAATTTACTTTCTGGTTCCAGGCGTCCTCTAACCTTAAGCGTTAAACTTGAACTTTTCAAGCTACCAGGTCTAGAAATATACTGCAAAACGTCAACGGGTAATAATCGCCTATACATTGCTGAGCCTCTAAGGCAAGCAATTTTCAATCAGTTACATAATATCTCCCATCCTGGTGTTCGTGCTACTCGTAGATTGATTACAGCTCGATATATTTGGCCTAAGATAAACCAGGATATAAGCCACTGGGCTCAGTCCTGTGTATCCTGTCAAAGAGCCAAAGTTCAAAGGAATACTAAATCAGCCCATGGACAATTCCAAATCCCATCTGGCCGTTTCGAACATATCCATATAGATATTGTGGGACCGCTACCTCCATCAAATGGATATTCATATTTATTAACTTGTGTCAATCGTTTCACATGATGGCCAGAAGCCTATTGCATGACTAATATGTCAGCTGCAACAGTAGCAAGTACATTTGTTAACAATTACGTATCACGATTTGGCGTACCTCTTCACATCACGAGTGATTAGGGGTCCCAATTTGAATCCAAGCTTTTTAGCGAGTTAACACAACTCCTTGGATCACATTGAATACGTACAACGGCTTATCATCCACAGTCGAATGACATGGTGGAAAGATTTCACCGCCAGCTCACAGCTTCTCTGATGGCCCGAGGTAATTCCATAAATTGGAGTTCGGAAATACCAATTATATTATTAGGAATCCGAGCTAAAGTAAAGGAACATCTGAAGTGCTCACCTGCGGTATTAGTTTACGGTTAACCGATCAAACTACCCGGTGAATTTTTCGTCACAAATCCTCCTTTACCTCTACCAACTAAAGATACAGTCGTCGATCAGTTGCGTAAAACAATGCAAAACCTCATACCACCGGTTACTCGTCAAACTAAACAAGATGACATTTTTCTCCAAAATCACTTTCAAACTGTGTTTTTGTTTTTATCAGAACAGACAAAGTTCGAATCGGACTTTCTCCACCTTACGAAGGCCCATTCAAGGTAATATGTCGCCTTCGAAAACAATTTATCGTGTTGATTAATGGTAAGAATCAAACCATTGCAATCGACCGACTCAAACCAGCGTACGGAATACTAGTTTCACCTGAACCTCAGTCAGTGAATCGTCAATCTAAGACAGTCCGTATTGCCATATAAGTAAAATTGAGAGATTCACTTGTGGGGGAGTCCTGTAGCATCGCAACAAATAATTAATTTCAATATTTGTTCACGCACTGGAAAAATATTATTCGCGGTGTCATCTCTAAACCGCTAGTCACATTAAACATTCTATTGGGTTAGTGTAGACACATATAGCATAGATGCTCACCCTGTATTTTTACGGGAAACATGTGGTAAGACGAATTAGAAATAAAAACATTTCTATCATTCGTAGTGACATCTGTAAACCGCCACGACACACACAGTATAAATCATACTTAAGCGGTGTCATCTCACACTACTTTGCGCGGTTCGATTATGCTCTTACACTGTACATAAAAAAAAGTAAGTGTCTTGATTTTGGACAGGAGACATAAAAAAATAAATAATTTGGTGGTCGATATTCTAAATTTGGATATTCGATATTTTGTGCGGTAGTGATAAAAAAATTCACTTGTGAAATTAGGATTTAGGATATCTATAATTATTTTTTTATAATCAAAAATAAAGACATTGATTGGAGCATCAAAGTTAAATAGTGTTTTTCTTATTAGTGACGGCCTTCGGCTGAGATTAAAGTACAATACCACGATTATTGCCACGAATATAAAAACCAATATTAATACGTTCCGGTTTAACAATTCATACCAAAGCCCTCTTTATTACAAGCCGTATTCATCGCATACTAATGCTATCTAATCATATGAACATAAGAATATACTGTAAGTAAAAAACGTGTCGAATATAGTGTAAAATGCAAAACCAACACTAATGTATTACCAACATTAAAACCAACATTAATGTATTACAAGCCTGATTGTTGCATCGAGTACGCAGATACTCTCTCACATTTGTCCATCTAAATTTGATTGTGTTGGTGCAAAAATAGCATAAAAATTATTTATTTGTTTTTTTAACTAAAATTTTATAGTGTACCGATTATCAATACTTTCAAGTATAGATGGACAAGAAAATGAAAAAATATTGGTGACAATCGGGCTTGTTTTGGTAAAATGAAATAAACATTCACATACTATAGAAACAGAAAATATGAGAAAAAAATCATTATATTTATATGGATTTCGAACGCACTAACTAAAACACGTAATTTTTCATATCGGTTTTGTTTGTTTGTGCCAACGAAAGTTAGAAGACGGCTTGTAATAGAGAGGGTTTTGATTCGTACGCATGAGAATTACAAAAAAACGAAGAAAATCGTGGTACTGATCACAAACTAACTAAATAATAAGACTAAACATGTAGAACAAAAAAAATCGAAGTAATGGGGAAATTTTACATACCAAAAGTAAAATTTTACTATGTATATAGTTGAGGATGGCCAGGTTTTACAAATTTTAAGAGTATAAAAATTTAAAATGATAAATTAAAAGGTGTACGCTACCAATTATTATAAAACTCATCGAAATTCGCCAAAATAATTTTCGATATAATTTTCTTTGTATTTAACTTTTAGTAGTTTAACGTTAAAAAAAAGATTTTTCATAACTAGGAAGCTGCTTTTGATAGCAACTCTTTTTTAATTTGATAGCATCCATAAAGTCGCTACACGACATATTTATATTAGTTTTTATAATCATTACATTTTCTAATGATGCACCAGATAGTTGATAGTCTTTCTTCCAACAATTACTAATAATAAAAAAAATCTCAACGACTCCTACAATTCGCGCTTTATTTAGTTAAACTGTGTGTATGAGTAATTGAATACGGCTGGTACAGGATGTTTTGTTTGCAATGAATGAATGAAGCAAATTTAAGTTAATTCAGCAGAAAAATGAATACCGCAGTATATTTTCGATTTCGAATTTTCACAGAAAAGGAATTTTCTGTGGACGATTTTTGTTAGATAGAGTTAGATTTAAATTAAATTATTATTAAATTAAGTTATTTCATTTAAAAAGAGTATATTTTGGCCATTTTGCTGAAATAAAGAGTGAAGAGTAAAAATTATGTTAAAAGAGTATTATACTCTTTAAAAGAGTATTTCTGGTCACCCTAATATAGTTACTCTCGCATACTGATTTTTTTTTGTTCTACATGACGAGTCTTATTATTTAGTTTGTTTATGATATGATAAAATGATAAACAGTATGTTAAATATTGAGTACGAAAATTTCCCCATGTAATACATATTGTTAATTATTTACCAATTTCTTCTAATTGTGATATTATATTATTGAAGTATTGAAATTATTAATTAAGTAAAAGAGGTCTTGTGATGATCTCGAATAGATCAAATCTAATAAAAAGTTTAAATATTATTTATATTTGTAATATATAACCTGTGTATCAAGTCTGGTGAATATGGTGGCCATTCTTTTGACGAAATCAGCCGCGGAACGCAATTTTGTAAAAATTGTTGTGTCGCTCGAGCTTTGTGTGACGGTGCCGAGTCCTGTTGGAATGTCCAACGGTTCGTACCAAAGTGTTTACGTGCCCAAGGTAGCAAAGCATCGTTTAGGATCTTTTGGCGGTACACCTCTTGGTTTACCTTGACTCCATGTTCGATGAAAACCAGAGGAGTGCGTCCATCTGCAGTAACTGTAGCCCAAACCATAACATAAGCTGGTGATTGCTTGCGCATGGCAACTCTTGTGTCCAAATTATCGTTGGACTTGTGCTCTAACCAAACACGATCATTTTGTTTATTCACATACTGTTGAATGGTGAAAATTTTCTCATCAGAAAAGACAATTTTTGGAATCTCATCACGTTCGGCCAAGGCCTCCAATGCTCGTGTTCTTTCAAGCCTAACTTTCTTTTGTGCTTCCGTAAGAACTTTTGATATATATATATATATATATATATATATATATATATATATATATATATATATATATATATATATATATATATATATATATATATATATATATATATAATCAATTATATATATATATATATATATATATATATATATATATATATATATATATATATATATATAATTGATTAAATAAATAAATTAAAGTACTATCAATTATAATAGTGACGCCGAATTAAAAGAACAGGCAGATCATAAAACAATTTTAGGTTTTTTGGTTTTCGTCTATATTGAGCCGGCGATATTAAATAATTAAATATTGATTGATTATTATCTGAAGTTTGAAGCAGTTTACGGTTCAGATTTAAAATAGTCAATTTACTACTAAAATTGTATTCGCAACGTGTTTAATGAATATGAATAAGCAGCATTAATAAATATTCGAGATTTATTCGATAATAACTTTTATTGAACGTCACCCTGATCCATATACAGAACAATTACAACCACTAGGTAGTGTAAACTGTTAGCTGAAAACACACTATATACATCAAGAACGAGTTTCACCACGCGGTTGTGTTAGCCGTTATAACTGAGAGCCTTTTATATAATCATCAAATATACAAACGGGTCACACTTCGTGGAAAGCCTTCGTAAAACTGGCTTTCCACGAGGTGTGACCCGTTTGTTTGGTCGAATGGAACCAATTTTCACATTCAAAATTATTTGTAAATGTGAGACGTGGAGATCGGTAAGCAATATTTTTAAATACCTAGTTTTTCGCCCATTGCATTGAAGAGATCGGTCGTGTTTTTGTCGATCTCTTCATTTAAAATTTACAATTTTCTATTCGAATTTAATTCTATCTTCAATTCAACACGTAATAGTAGCCCGATTAGGATGAATGATACCTTAATCAAAAGCTCAGGTCTTCAGTATAAATACTGCTATTAAAAATATGTACATTTCAATAAATATTTTTTTTTGCAAAAAAATTAGCAAAGGTGTTAGCCTTTGCAAATTTACGAATTTAATTCTACCTTCAATTCAACACGTAATAGTGGCCCGATTTTGATGGATGATACCTTAATCAAAAGCTCAGGTTTTCAGTATAAATACTGCTATTAAAAATATGTACATTTCAACAAATATTTTTTTGCAAAAAAATTAGCAAAGGGGTTATATTTATATATATATATATATATATATATATATATATATATATATATATATATATATATATATATATATATATATATATTTATATCTATATATATATATATATATATATATATATATATATATATATATATATATATATATATATATATATATATATATATGTATATATATATATATATATATATATATATATATATATATATATATGTATATATATATATATATATATATATATATATATATATATATATATATATATATATATAAATATATATATACATATATATATATATATATATATATATATATATATATATATATATATATTTATATATATCTATATATATATATATATATATATATATATAGATACATATATATATATATATATATATATATATATATATATATATATATATATATATATATATATATATATCCCACCTCGACATCGTACTACTTTTCGTGCCTCATTTGTGTTTGTTAATGGAGTTCAAACTTTTAATAGCTTGCCTCATAATCTTAGAAGAATTTCACATCCGTCCCAGTTTAGAATCAAATGTTTAGAGTACTTTTCCTTACGTTAATGTTTCATATTAGAATTTGGCTTAATACACACTTTCATCTCCTTTGTTTATTATTATTATTATTATTATTATTATTATATGGCGACTGATACATATGGCGACTGATGTGTTATTTCAGGTGGAAAACAAACAAATACGGTCTAATACCGCAGTCAAATATCTAGGGGTGCATTTAGACACAAAATTAAATTTTGGAGAGCAGATAAGGCGTTCCTCTGAGAAGGCTACCAAAGTATCGTTTGCCCTGAGTAGACTTATGACAAATATCGGTGGCCCCACGGCTGGGAAGCGGAGATTACTGATGTCGGTCACAAACTCTATCCTTCTGTACGGGTGTGAGATATGGGCAGATACACCCAAGATGGAGAAGTATAGGAAACAAATGGCAACGGTACAACGTCGTGGTGCACTCAGAATATCTAGTGCCTACAGAACGGTTTCAGAACCTGCTGTCTTAGTTATTTCCGGTGTAATGCCGATCGACTTAATGGCAGAGGAAAGGAAAAAAATTTACGATACCAAGAATATCCTGGGCCTTGTAGAAGCACGAATTGCGGCCAAGGAATACGCCATGCAATGTTGGCAGGGCAGATGGGAAACAGACAACCGTGGAAGATGGACAGCAAGGCTGATTGCGAACCTGACTGAGTGGATAGATAGGAAACATGGGGAACTAAATTATTTCCTTACCCAATTTCTTTCGGGTCATGGGTATTTTCGCAAGTACTTATTTACTATGGGGAAGGTGGATGACTCATCGTGCATTTATTGTAATGCTGCCGTAGATGATGTAGAACACACTTTTTTCGCTTGTGTCAAGTGGAGACCAGAAAAGCAAGAACTTGAAAGAAAGATAGACACAGTAACACCCGAAAACATTGTCGATACTATGCTTGCCACAAACTCGAACTGGAATGTAGTGGCACAGTATGTTGAAGCAATCCTTTGGGTAAAGAAACCAGATATGGATAACTACAGCCAAATGTAAAAAAAGGGAAACCATAAGAAGGTAATACACGAGACACCATCTTGATGAAAAACGAAAAGTAGTTCCAAGATGGATTATTGTCTGGAAAAGAGGAGGTTTTTAGTGGGTGCGAGTCCCACACACAGTGCATAATGCATTTTCCCCCTCATAAAAAAAAAAAAAAAAAATTTATTATTATTATTATTATTATTATTATTATTATTATTCCCGTGTGGGGTTTGCTAGTTCCCCCATCGGGCGCCTCCTCGGGTGGCGGATAGGGGAGAGCCCGCCAGATATGGCAGGTACCGGGGAAATCAAATACCCGGGGCGGACCAAAAAATCTAGCTCACCCAAGCCAAGGTGGCACTGCATACGCCGAGGGCTGCGTGGCTAAGGGGAAGCTTAGTCTCTAGTATGCGAACTCCGAATTAGGCGACCTTCGGTTTAAACTTATAGCCTTCCTGTGATAACGCAGAGCTCTGTCATAGGTGACCGTTGTTTCTCGTGCAACTCGTGGGAATATAGATGAAAAATAATAATAATAAAACAACAATATTAAGGGCAGTAGATTTAACGATGTCCCCAAATACTTCCGGAGCAACCAGGTTGGAGAGCTTAGATGGTAATTGGACATTGTACAATAAAGTAGTAGGGACGGCTAACTTGGCTTCAGGACCAGATATGGCACCAAGCCAAGCTGCTGTGGTTAGCCTTGGTCACCTTATACCAACGGGTGACTTGGTTGATGCTGAGGAGAGGGAAGACATCCTATTTGGCAGAAGTGGTCGGATGCAAAGAACACCACCTAGCCAACTAAAGTTACCTGGCCAGGTAATGAAGGATGAAACAACAAAAGCACCGAAAGAGAGCGGTGCTATACGTAAAGTACCACCTTTACCAGCAAAACAAGCTCCAGGGGATAAGGAGAGCGAGGATAATTCTATATTGATCAGCCTAAATGGGAGTGGAGGTACCAATGAGAATGAAGGCCGGATGGATGAGAACTTAACGCCTGGAACTCACACTTCTCCGGACCGACAACTTATTCTGGAGAAGAGTATAGGTATGGAGGAGTTACTAAAGAGATGCAAGAGCATCATCAGCAAGATGAAGGCTGTGACCAATAGACAAAAAAATATATCTAATGATATTAAGTTCGGTCTGGTTGAACTGGAAGATGTGTTTGGCGCCATTGCATATGGTGTCTCTAACCGGAGGAAGCCCGAAAACCAACTTCCTTATAGTACAGGGTTGCAGAAAGCTCCCGAAACCCCCAACACAGCAGGGAGGCAGAAAAGACCTGCCTCGAGTCCGGCGGACCAGCATAACCACCAGGAGAAGAAGGTTTGAGATGAGACGCCAAACGCCACAGGGAAAGTTGCCTGGGAAAGACAGGTATCCAAGAGAGAGAGGAGACGGAGAAACCTGGAGATGAAGGCAGTGGAGAATAAGAAGCTGGAGGGTACCAAGCCCACTGCTGAGTCCAAGATCATCTCTACCACACAAGGGAAACCCAAGAAAAGGCGTGGTAAGCGCCGTAGGTACCGACCTGAAGCGCTGATAATAAAACCAATGGAAGGGAAATCCTACGCAGAAATTCTTGGGGAAATTCGTAGTAAGGTTAAACCCGAGGACTCCGAGGTACAGGTCCACTCAATCCGGCAGACCAGAACAGGCGACGTTCTCTTGGAATTAGGACCGAACCCCAAGAATAAAGATGGCTTTTGTGGCGCGCTGAGAGACGCATTGGGCAACCAGGCTAGGATTTTAAACCTTCAGCCAAAGGTGTCGGTGGAGATTCGTGACATTGACGGTTTCACCACGGAACAAGAAGTCGCGGCAGCAATCAAGAGCGATATTCCAGAGGTAGGGGATATTAAAATTAATCTTGTCCCTTGCATTAGGGGGCAGCAAGTGGCCATCATAGAGATGTGTGATAAATGGGCCGCCGATCTTATTAACGAAGGAAGGATAAAGATTGGTTGGGTGTACTGTAGGGTGCGGGAAAGAGCCGTAGCCACGCGATGTTTTAGGTGCTCTGGGTATGGTCATATGGCCAAGGACTGCAAAGGGCCAGACCGAAGCAAGCTGTGCTATAAGTGTTTCGGGGCCGGTCACAAAGCAAGAGTGTGTACTGCTGCGGAAAGTTGTATGCTATGCACGGAAAAGGGGATTGAGCAGGCCAAGCTTACTCATTTTCCAGGATCTGGTAAGTGCCAAGTGTATCGTGAGGCACTGCAGGTGGCCAGGAACCGAATATAATACGTATCTTGCAAGGTAATATGCACAGGAGCAAGACGGCTGACCATCTCTTGCATCAGCTGGCAGTAGAAAAAGGGGCCCAGCTGCTCATTCTAAGTGAACAGTATAGAAACAAGGAGTCAAATTGCTGGTATTCCGATTTACTAGGCACGGCGGCAATTTGGATACCCAATAGAGAAGCCCATGTTGAAAGTCATGGGGCAGGCAGAGGTTTTGTATGGGTGAAGAGCCAGAGTGTAACCTACTTCAGCTGCTATTTTACTCCAAACGAGGTTATTGCTGACTTCAGAAATAAACTCGACGCCTTGGAGGATGAAATTTTAGGTGTGACCGGATCGGTAGTTGTAGCCGGGGATCTAAACGCGAGAGCTCTCGAGTGGGGGATGCCACATACAGATTCCAGGGGAAGACTGATTTTGGAAACGGCTGCAAGAATAGGGCTCTTGGTCCTAAACTCTGGGTCGACTACGACATTTCGCAGACCAGGATACACCGAAACCATACCAGATATTACTCTTGCATCTGAGGGACTTGTACCACTCATTCAGGGATGGAAGGTGTTGGAAGATTTTACTGCGAGTGACCATCAGTACATTACCTTTCAGATTGGTGATGTACGACAATCCCGATCGTATGAAAAACCCCTCAGGTGGAATTTACTGAAAATTAATGTTGAGCGGTTTGAAAGAGAACTTGCCAAAGGCACGCAATTATCGGAGACATTATATGGAGATGGAAGACCTACAACTGAGGCTCTGGTAGCTTCTACCATGTGTCTCATCACCTCGGCATGCGAGGCATCTATGCCACGGAAAAAACCACGACATGGAAAGCCTCCCGTTTATTGGTGGACGCCTGAAATATCAGACTTGCGAAAGAGATGCCTCATGCTCCGGCGTAAAGCGCAACGTGCAAAAAGCCGTGAGGAAGCTAATCTCAGGTCTCCGGAATATAAGGCCGCAAAAAAGGAACTACGACGAGCGATCAACCGTAGTAAAGGAAGTTGCTGGAGAACTCTAGTAGAGGATATAGACCGAGACCCGTGGGGGTTAGGATACAAAATCGTTACTAAGAAGCTCGGAGCCCAGAAACCAACAAGTGTGATGGACTCGCACATAATGGAAACAATTGTTGCAACTCTTTTTCCAAGCCATCCGGAGCGAGCCGCAACTGAGCTTAGACTGCAGG
The DNA here is from genome assembly GCA_963556175.1 of Tipula confusa. Lineage (NCBI taxonomy): Eukaryota > Metazoa > Arthropoda > Insecta > Diptera > Tipulidae > Tipula > Tipula confusa. Next base: position 27,946 of record OY744476.1, read on the forward strand.
AAGAAATACCCCTTTTTTCTGAAGAGGAACTGGAAGCAGCTGTCCTATCGACAAAGAAACGGAAAGCCCCTGGACCAGATGGAATACCCAATGAGGTACTGAAGATGGTTTATCGACAAGATCCTAGTTTATTGCTCAGGATGTATAATTCATGCCTGGCAGCGGGAGTTTTTAGTTCTCGTTGGAAATGCGCAAAACTTGTCCTTATAAACAAAGGTAAAGGAGACCCCAAGCTTCCATCGTCGTATCGGCCGTTATGTATGCTTGACACCGCAGGAAAAGTTCTTGAAAAACTAATAAGGTCAAGGCTTACCACCGCGATTAAAGCCGCTGGTGATTTCTCCCCCAAACAATATGGATTCCGAGTGGGTCTATCTACGGTGGATGCGATCCAGGAGGTTGTGGGAGCGGTCAGGAGATCGGAGCAATATAACAACTTTTCAAAGCGAATTGTCTTGTTAGTAACACTCGACGTGAAGAACGCATTTAATTCCGCGAGTTGGGGTGATATGCTTGGCGCATTGGAGCAGTCGTTTCGGGTACCGGAATATCTGATGAGGATACTGCACGATTATCTGAGGGATCGAACCTTGATATACGATACCGAGGAAGGGAAGCGAAAGATAGGAGTCACAGCCGGAGCGGCACAGGGATCTGTCTTAGGACCTGATCTCTGGAATGCCTCCTATGACAGTTTATTACGAGCTGAAATGCCTGATGAGACTCATTTAGTTGGCTATGCGGATGATATCGCTGCGCTCATTGCTGCCCGGGACATAAATCAGGCTCAATTTAAACTCAACCAAGTGATGAGAACCGTGATTGGCTGGATGTCAGAACATGGGTTATCAATAGCGCTTCAAAAAACGGAAATAGTAATCCTTACAAAAAAAAGAATACAAGCTTCGTTACCAATGTGGATTGGCGATGAAGTGGTCGAGACAAAACCAACAGCTAAATACCTAGGTTTAGTGATTGATTCAAAAATGACCTTTTTTGAACAGATCAAGAGAACAGCAGACAAGGCTTCGAAAGGTGTTACGGCACTAAGCCGTCTTATGGCAAATGTTGGTGGCCCGAAAGCGGGCAAGCGTCGTCCTTTGATGTCAGCGGTCCAATCTGTCCTCCTGTATGGAGCAGAGATTTGGGCTGACTCCCTGGAGAAGGATATGTACCGGAAGCGTCTGTCACAGGTACAAAGGCGGAGTGCTCTGCGAGTTGCTTCGGCCTACCGAACCGTATCGGAAGCGGCCATACTGGTTATAGCTGGGTGTATTCCCATTCATCTGCTGGCTAAGGAACGGAAGGCTATATATACCAGAAAGTCGGAGATCGGTCGAAAAACAGCGAGCCTCGAAGAAAGATGTCGAACTCTAGAAATATGGCAGGAAGCCTGGGAGAGGGAAACAAAGGGTAGGTGGACAGCGAGGCTTATAGGACAGGTTGGCCCTTGGATTGAAAGGATGCATGGAGAGGTCGGATTCTACCTGACACAGTTCCTGAGCGGCCACGGATACTTCCGATCATATCTGTTTAGAATGCGGAAGGTGACGTCGGCAGAATGCCTGTACTGCCCAGGAAGTATTGATGATGTGGAGCACACATTCTTTACGTGTCACGCATGGGAAGAGCAAAAAGCAAGACTGGAGGTAGAAGTAGGTGCATGGTCACCAGAGACGGCCGTGGATGTTCTGCTTCACGGGGTGGATCGGTGGGTTCACGTGTCACAGTTCATTGAGGGAATTCTGAGAGAGAAAAAGGTGGACCTGGATAGATTTCCCTAAGTAAGGAGGCAGCTCGGGGAGAGCATACAAACAAAAAACGGACTGGCCCGAAGTAATGTGAATAACAGTTCCAGGCTAGTCCGGTAGAGAGGGGAAGGTGTTTTTAGTCGGTAGTGCAGGAATGCGAGCCCGACACTGTGTGCGCAAAAAGCATTTTCACCTTCCCCAATAAAAAAAAAAAAAAAAAAAATTATTATTATTATTATTATTATTATTATTATTATTATTATTATTATTATTATTATTATTATTATTATTATTATTATTATTATTATTATTATTATTATTATTATTATTATTATTATTATTATTATTATTATTATTATTATTATTATTATTATTATTATTATTATTATTATTATTATTATTATTATTATTATTATTATTATTATTATTATTATTATTATTATTATTATTATTATTATTATTATTATTATTATTATTATTATTATTATTATTATTATTATTATTATTATTATTATTATTATTATTATTATTATTATTATTATTATTATTATTATTATTATTATTATTATTATTATTATTATTATTATTATTATTATTATTATTATTATTATTATTATTATTATTATTATTATTATTATTATTATTATTATTATTATTATTATTATTATTATTATTATTATTATTATTATTATTATTATTATTATTATTATTATTATTATTATTATTATTATTATTATTATTATTATTATTATTATTATTATTATTATTATTATTATTATTATTATTATTATTATTATTATTATTATTATTATTATTATTATTATTATTATTATTATTATTATTATTATTATTATTATTATTATTATTATTATTATTATTATTATTATTATTATTATTATTATTATTATTATTATTATTATTATTATTATTATTATTATTATTATTATTATTATTATTATTATTATTATTATTATTATTATTATTATTATTATTATTATTATTATTATTATTATTATTATTATTATTATTATTATTATTATTATTATTATTATTATTATTATTATTATTATTATTATTATTATTATTATTATTATTATTATTATTATTATTATTATTATTATTATTATTATTATTATTATTATTATTATTATTATTATTATTATTATTATTATTATTATTATTATTATTATTATTATTATTATTATTATTATTATTATTATTATTATTATTATTATTATTATTATTATTATTATTATTATTATTATTATTATTATTATTATTATTATTATTATTATTATTATTATTATTATTATTATTATTATTATTATTATTATTATTATTATTATTATTATTATTATTATTATTATTATTATTATTATTATTATTATTATTATTATTATTATTATTATTATTATTATTATTATTATTATTATTATTATTATTATTATTATTATTATTATTATTATTATTATTATTATTATTATTATTATTATTATTATTATTATTATTATTATTATTATTATTATTATTATTATTATTATTATTATTATTATTATTATTATTATTATTATTATTATTATTATTATTATTATTATTATTATTATTATTATTATTATTATTATTATTATTATTATTATTATTATTATTATTATTATTATTATTATTATTATTATTATTATTATTATTATTATTATTATTATTATTATTATTATTATTATTATTATTATTATTATTATTATTATTATTATTATTATTATTATTATTATTATTATTATTATTATTATTATTATTATTATTATTATTATTATTATTATTATTATTATTATTATTATTATTATTATTATTATTATTATTATTATTATTATTATTATTATTATTATTATTATTATTATTATTATTATTATTATTATTATTATTATTATTATTATTATTATTATTATTATTATTATTATTATTATTATTATTATTATTATTATTATTATTATTATTATTATTATTATTATTATTATTATTATTATTATTATTATTATTATTATTATTATTATTATTATTATTATTATTATTATTATTATTATTATTATTATTATTATTATTATTATTATTATTATTATTATTATTATTATTATTATTATTATTATTATTATTATTATTATTATTATTATTATTATTATTATTATTATTATTATTATTATTATTATTATTATTATTATTATTATTATTATTATTATTATTATTATTATTATTATTATTATTATTATTATTATTATTATTATTATTATTATTATTATTATTATTATTATTATTATTATTATTATTATTATTATTATTATTATTATTATTATTATTATTATTATTATTATTATTATTATTATTATTATTATTATTATTATTATTATTATTATTATTATTATTATTATTATTATTATTATTATTATTATTATTATTATTATTATTATTATTATTATTATTATTATTATTATTATTATTATTATTATTATTATTATTATTATTATTATTATTATTATTATTATTATTATTATTATTATTATTATTATTATTATTATTATTATTATTATTATTATTATTATTATTATTATTATTATTATTATTATTATTATTATTATTATTATTATTATTATTATTATTATTATTATTATTATTATTATTATTATTATTATTATTATTATTATTATTATTATTATTATTATTATTATTATTATTATTATTATTATTATTATTATTATTATTATTATTATTATTATTATTATTATTATTATTATTATTATTATTATTATTATTATTATTATTATTATTATTATTATTATTATTATTATTATTATTATTATTATTATTATTATTATTATTATTATTATTATTATTATTATTATTATTATTATTATTATTATTATTATTATTATTATTATTATTATTATTATTATTATTATTATTATTATTATTATTATTATTATTATTATTATTATTATTATTATTATTATTATTATTATTATTATTATTATTATTATTATTATTATTATTATTATTATTATTATTATTATTATTATTATTATTATTATTATTATTATTATTATTATTATTATTATTATTATTATTATTATTATTATTATTATTATTATTATTATTATTATTATTATTATTATTATTATTATTATTATTATTATTATTATTATTATTATTATTATTATTATTATTATTATTATTATTATTATTATTATTATTATTATTATTATTATTATTATTATTATTATTATTATTATTATTATTATTATTATTATTATTATTATTATTATTATTATTATTATTATTATTATTATTATTATTATTATTATTATTATTATTATTATTATTATTATTATTATTATTATTATTATTATTATTATTATTATTATTATTATTATTATTATTATTATTATTATTATTATTATTATTATTATTATTATTATTATTATTATTATTATTATTATTATTATTATTATTATTATTATTATTATTATTATTATTATTATTATTATTATTATTATTATTATTATTATTATTATTATTATTATTATTATTATTATTATTATTATTATTATTATTATTATTATTATTATTATTATTATTATTATTATTATTATTATTATTATTATTATTATTATTATTATTAATTATTATTCGCGTGTCACAGTTCATTGAGGGAATTCTGAGAGAGAAAAAGGTGGACCTGGATAGATTTCCCTAAGTAAGGAGGCAGCTCGGGGAGAGCATACAAACAAAAAACGGACTGGCCCGAAGTAATGTGAATAACAGTTCCAGGCTAGTCCGGTAGAGAGGGGAAGGTGTTTTTAGTCGGTAGTGCAGAAATGCGAGCCCGACACTGTGTGCGCAAAAAGCTTTTTCACCTTCCCCAATAAAAAAAAAAAAAAAAAAAAAAAAAAATTATTATTATTATTATTATTATTATTATTATTATTATTATTATTATTATTATTATTATTATTATTATTATTATTATTATTATTATTATTATTATTATTATTATTATTATTATTATTATTATTATTATTATTATTATTATTATTATTATTATTATTATTATTATTATTATTATTATTATTATTATTATTATTATTATTATTATTATTATTATTATTATTATTATTATTATTATTATTATTATTATTATTATTATTATTATTATTATTATTATTATTATTATTATTATTATTATTATTATTATTATTATTATTATTATTATTATTATTATTATTATTATTATTATTATTATTATTATTATTATTATTATTATTATTATTATTATTATTATTATTATTATTATTATTATTATTATTATTATTATTATTATTATTATTATTATTATTATTATTATTATTATTATTATTATTATTATTATTATTATTATTATTATTATTATTATTATTATTATTATTATTATTATTATTATTATTATTATTATTATTATTATTATTATTATTATTATTATTATTATTATTATTATTATTATTATTATTATTATTATTATTATTATTATTATTATTATTATTATTATTATTATTATTATTATTATTATTATTATTATTATTATTATTATTATTATTATTATTATTATTATTATTATTATTATTATTATTATTATTATTATTATTATTATTATTATTATTATTATTATTATTATTATTATTATTATTATTATTATTATTATTATTATTATTATTATTATTATTATTATTATTATTATTATTATTATTATTATTATTATTATTATTATTATTATTATTATTATTATTATTATTATTATTATTATTATTATTATTATTATTATTATTATTATTATTATTATTATTATTATTATTATTATTATTATTATTATTATTATTATTATTATTATTATTATTATTATTATTATTATTATTATTATTATTATTATTATTATTATTATTATTATTATTATTATTATTATTATTATTATTATTATTATTATTATTATTATTATTATTATTATTATTATTATTATTATTATTATTATTATTATTATTATTATTATTATTATTATTATTATTATTATTATTATTATTATTATTATTATTATTATTATTATTATTATTATTATTATTATTATTATTATTATTATTATTATTATTATTATTATTATTATTATTATTATTATTATTATTATTATTATTATTATTATTATTATTATTATTATTATTATTATTATTATTATTATTATTATTATTATTATTATTATTATTATTATTATTATTATTATTATTATTATTATTATTATTATTATTATTATTATTATTATTATTATTATTATTATTATTATTATTATTATTATTATTATTATTATTATTATTATTATTATTATTATTATTATTATTATTATTATTATTATTATTATTATTATTATTATTATTATTATTATTATTATTATTATTATTATTATTATTATTATTATTATTATTATTATTATTATTATTATTATTATTATTATTATTATTATTATTATTATTATTATTATTATTATTATTATTATTATTATTATTATTATTATTATTATTATTATTATTATTATTATTATTATTATTATTATTATTATTATTATTATTATTATTATTATTATTATTATTATTATTATTATTATTATTATTATTATTATTATTATTATTATTATTATTATTATTATTATTATTATTATTATTATTATTATTATTATTATTATTATTATTATTATTATTATTATTATTATTATTATTATTATTATTATTATTATTATTATTATTATTATTATTATTATTATTATTATTATTATTATTATTATTATTATTATTATTATTATTATTATTATTATTATTATTATTATTATTATTATTATTATTATTATTATTATTATTATTATTATTATTATTATTATTATTATTATTATTATTATTATTATTATTATTATTATTATTATTATTATTATTATTATTATTATTATTATTATTATTATTATTATTATTATTATTATTATTATTATTATTATTATTATTATTATTATTATTATTATTATTATTATTATTATTATTATTATTATTATTATTATTATTATTATTATTATTATTATTATTATTATTATTATTATTATTATTATTATTATTATTATTATTATTATTATTATTATTATTATTATTATTATTATTATTATTATTATTATTATTATTATTATTATTATTATTATTATTATTATTATTATTATTATTATTATTATTATTATTATTATTATTATTATTATTATTATTATTATTATTATTATTATTATTATTATTATTATTATTATTATTATTATTATTATTATTATTATTATTATTATTATTATTATTATTATTATTATTATTATTATTATTATTATTATTATTATTATTATTATTATTATTATTATTATTATTATTATTATTATTATTATTATTATTATTATTATTATTATTATTATTATTATTATTATTATTATTATTATTATTATTATTATTATTATTATTATTATTATTATTATTATTATTATTATTATTATTATTATTAATTATTATTATTATTATTATTATTATTATTATTATTATTATTATTATTATTATTATTATTATTATTATTATTATTATTATTATTATTATTATTATTATTATTATTATTATTATTATTATTATTATTATTATTATTATTATTATTATTATTATTATTATTATTATTATTATTATTATTATTATTATTATTATTATTATTATTATTATTATTATTATTATTATTATTATTATTATTATTATTATTATTATTATTATTATTATTATTATTATTATTATTATTATTATTATTATTATTATTATTATTATTATTATTATTATTATTATTATTATTATTATTATTATTATTATTATTATTATTATTATTATTATTATTATTATTAATATTATTATTATTATTATTATTATTATTATTATTATTATTATTATTATTATTATTATTATTATTATTATTATTATTATTATTATTATTATTATTATTATTATTATTATTATTATTATTATTATTATTATTATTATTATTATTATTATTATTATTATTATTATTATTATTATTATTATTATTATTATTATTATTATTATTATTATTATTATTATTATTATTATTATTATTATTATTATTATTATTATTATTATTATTATTATTATTATTATTATTATTATTATTATTATTATTATTATTATTATTATTATTATTATTATTATTATTATTATTATTATTATTATTATTATTATTATTATTATTATTATTATTATTATTATTATTATTATTATTATTATTATTATTATTATTATTATTATTATTATTATTATTATTATTATTATTATTATTATTATTATTATTATTATTATTATTATTATTATTATTATTATTATTATTATTATTATTATTATTATTATTATTATTATTATTATTATTATTATTATTATTATTATTATTATTATTATTATTATTATTATTATTATTATTATTATTATTATTATTATTATTATTATTATTATTATTATTATTATTATTATTATTATTATTATTATTATTATTATTATTATTATTATTATTATTATTATTATTATTATTATTATTATTATTATTATTATTATTATTATTATTATTATTATTATTATTATTATTATTATTATTATTATTATTATTATTATTATTATTATTATTATTATTATTATTATTATTATTATTATTATTATTATTATTATTATTATTATTATTATTATTATTATTATTATTATTATTATTATTATTATTATTATTATTATTATTATTATTATTATTATTATTATTATTATTATTATTATTATTATTATTATTATTATTATTATTATTATTATTATTATTATTATTATTATTATTATTATTATTATTATTATTATTATTATTATTATTATTATTATTATTATTATTATTATTATTATTATTATTATTATTATTATTATTATTATTATTATTATTATTATTATTATTATTATTATTATTATTATTATTATTATTATTATTATTATTATTATTATTATTATTATTATTATTATTATTATTATTATTATTATTATTATTATTATTTATTATTATTATTATTATTATTATTATTATTATTATTATTATTATTATTATTATTATTATTATTATTATTATTATTATTATTATTATTATTATTATTATTATTATTATTATTATTATTATTATTATTATTATTATTATTATTATTATTATTATTATTATTATTATTATTATTATTATTATTATTATTATTATTATTATTATTATTATTATTATTATTATTATTATTATTATTATTATTATTATTATTATTATTATTATTATTATTATTATTATTATTATTATTATTATTATTATTATTATTATTATTATTATTATTATTATTATTATTATTATTATTATTATTATTATTATTATTATTATTATTATTATTATTATTATTATTATTATTATTATTATTATTATTATTATTATTATTATTATTATTATTATTATTATTATTATTATTATTATTATTATTATTATTATTATTATTATTATTATTATTATTATTATTATTATTATTATTATTATTATTATTATTATTATTATTATTATTATTATTATTATTATTATTATTATTATTATTATTATTATTATTATTATTATTATTATTATTATTATTATTATTATTATTATTATTATTATTATTATTATTATTATTATTATTATTATTATTATTATTATTATTATTATTATTATTATTATTATTATTATTATTATTATTATTATTATTATTATTATTATTATTATTATTATTATTATTATTATTATTATTATTATTATTATTATTATTATTATTATTATTATTATTATTATTATTATTATTATTATTATTATTATTATTATTATTATTATTATTATTATTATTATTATTATTATTATTATTATTATTATTATTATTATTATTATTATTATTATTATTATTATTATTATTATTATTATTATTATTATTATTATTATTATTATTATTATTATTATTATTATTATTATTATTATTATTATTATTATTATTATTATTATTATTATTATTATTATTATTATTATTATTATTATTATTATTATTATTATTATTATTATTATTATTATTATTATTATTATTATTATTATTATTATTATTATTATTATTATTATTATTATTATTATTATTATTATTATTATTATTATTATTATTATTATTATTATTATTATTATTATTATTATTATTATTATTATTATTATTATTATTATTATTATTATTATTATTATTATTATTATTATTATTATTATTATTATTATTATTATTATTATTATTATTATTATTATTATTATTATTATTATTATTATTATTATTATTATTATTATTATTATTATTATTATTATTATTATTATTATTATTATTATTATTATTATTATTATTATTATTATTATTATTATTATTATTATTATTATTATTATTATTATTATTATTATTATTATTATTATTATTATTATTATTATTATTATTATTATTATTATTATTATTATTATTATTATTATTATTATTATTATTATTATTATTATTATTATTATTATTATTATTATTATTATTATTATTATTATTATTATTATTATTATTATTATTATTATTATTATTATTATTATTATTATTATTATTATTATTATTATTATTATTATTATTATTATTATTATTATTATTATTATTATTATTATTATTATTATTATTATTATTATTATTATTATTATTATTATTATTATTATTATTATTATTATTATTATTATTATTATTATTATTATTATTATTATTATTATTATTATTATTATTATTATTATTATTATTATTATTATTATTATTATTATTATTATTATTATTATTATTATTATTATTATTATTATTATTATTATTATTATTATTATTATTATTATTATTATTATTATTATTATTATTATTATTATTATTATTATTATTATTATTATTATTATTATTATTATTATTATTATTATTATTATTATTATTATTATTATTATTATTATTATTATTATTATTATTATTATTATTATTATTATTATTATTATTATTATTATTATTATTATTATTATTATTATTATTATTATTATTATTATTATTATTATTATTATTATTATTATTATTATTATTATTATTATTATTATTATTATTATTATTATTATTATTATTATTATTATTATTATTATTATTATTATTATTATTATTATTATTATTATTATTATTATTATTATTATTATTATTATTATTATTATTATTATTATTATTATTATTATTATTATTATTATTATTATTATTATTATTATTATTATTATTATTATTATTATTATTATTATTATTATTATTATTATTATTATTATTATTATTATTATTATTATTATTATTATTATTATTATTATTATTATTATTATTATTATTATTATTATTATTATTATTATTATTATTATTATTATTATTATTATTATTATTATTATTATTATTATTATTATTATTATTATTATTATTATTATTATTATTATTATTATTATTATTATTATTATTATTATTATTATTATTATTATTATTATTATTATTATTATTATTATTATTATTATTATTATTATTATTATTATTATTATTATTATTATTATTATTATTATTATTATTATTATTATTATTATTATTATTATTATTATTATTATTATTATTATTATTATTATTATTATTATTATTATTATTATTATTATTATTATTATTATTATTATTATTATTATTATTATTATTATTATTATTATTATTATTATTATTATTATTATTATTATTATTATTATTATTATTATTATTATTATTATTATTATTATTATTATTATTATTATTATTATTATTATTATTATTATTATTATTATTATTATTATTATTATTATTATTATTATTATTATTATTATTATTATTATTATTATTATTATTATTATTATTATTATTATTATTATTATTATTATTATTATTATTATTATTATTATTATTATTATTATTATTATTATTATTATTATTATTATTATTATTATTATTATTATTATTATTATTATTATTATTATTATTATTATTATTATTATTATTATTATTATTCCCGTGTGGGGTTTGCTAGTTCCCCCATCGGGCGCCTCCTCGGGTGGCGGATAGGGGAGAGCCCGCCAGATATGGCAGGTACCGGGGAAATCAAATACCCGGGGCGGACCAAAAAATCTAGCTCACCCAAGCCAAGGTGGCACTGCATACGCCGAGGGCTGCGTGGCTAAGGGGAAGCTTAGTCTCTAGTATGCGAACTCCGAATTAGGCGACCTTCGGTTTAAACTTATAGCCTTCCTGTGATAACGCAGAGCTCTGTCATAGGTGACCGTTGTTTCTCGTGCAACTCGTGGGAATATAGATGAAAAATAATAATAATAAAACAACAATATTAAGGGCAGTAGATTTAACGATGTCCCCAAATACTTCCGGAGCAACCAGGTTGGAGAGCTTAGATGGTAATTGGACATTGTACAATAAAGTAGTAGGGACGGCTAACTTGGCTTCAGGACCAGATATGGCACCAAGCCAAGCTGCTGTGGTTAGCCTTGGTCACCTTATACCAACGGGTGACTTGGTTGATGCTGAGGAGAGGGAAGACATCCTATTTGGCAGAAGTGGTCGGATGCAAAGAACACCACCTAGCCAACTAAAGTTACCTGGCCAGGTAATGAAGGATGAAACAACAAAAGCACCGAAAGAGAGCAGTGCTATACGTAAAGTACCACCTTTACCAGCAAAACAAGCTCCAGGGGATAAGGAGAGCGAGGATAATTCTATATTGATCAGCCTAAATGAGAGTGGAGGTACCAATGAGAATGAAGGCCGGATGGATGAGAACTTAACGCCTGGAATTCACACTTCTCCGGACCGACAACTTATTCTGGAGAAGAGTATAGGTATGGAGGAGTTACTGAAGAGATGCAAGAGCATCATCAGCAAGATGAAGGCTGTGACCAATAGACAAAAAAATATATCTAATGATATTAAGTTCGGTCTGGTTGAACTGGAAGATGTGTTTGGCGCCATTGCATATGGTGTCTCTAACCGGAGGAAGCCCGAAAACCAACTTCCTTATAGTACAGGGTTGCAGAAAGCTCCCGAAACCCCCAACACAGCAGGAAGGCAGAAAAGACCTGCCTCGAGTCCGGCGGACCAGCATAACCACCAGGAGAAGAAGGTTAGAGATGAGACGCCAAACGCCACAGGGAAAGTTGCCTGGGAAAGACAGGTATCCAAGAGAGAGAGGAGACGGAGAAACCTGGAGATGAAGGCAGTGGAGAATAAGAAGCTGGAGGGTACCAAGCCCACTGCTGAGTCCAAGATCATCTCTACCACACAAGGGAAACCCAAGAAAAGGCGTGGTAAGCGCCGTAGGTACCGACCTGAAGCGCTGATAATAAAACCAATGGAAGGGAAATATTACGCAGAAATTCTTGGGGAAATTCGTAGTAAGGTTAAACCCGAGGACTCCGAGGTACAGGTCCACTCAATCCGGCAGACCAGAACAGGCGACGTTCTCTTGGAATTAGGACCGAACCCCAAGAATAAAGATGGCTTTTGTGGCGCGCTGAGAGACGCATTGGGCAACCAGGCTAGGATTTTAAACCTTCAGCCAAAAGTGTCGGTGGAGATTCGTGACATTGACGGTTTCACCACGGAACAAGAAGTCGCGGCAGCAATCAAGAGCGATATTCCAGAGGTAGGGGATATTAAAATTAATCTTGTCCCTTGCATTAGGGGGCAGCAAGTGGCCATCATAGAGATGTGTGATAAATGGGCCGCCGATCTTATTAACGAAGGAAGGATAAAGATTGGTTGGGTGTACTGTAGGGTGCGGGAAAGAGCCGTAGCCACGCGATGTTTTAGGTGCTCTGGGTATGGTCATATGGCCAAGGACTGCAAAGGGCCAGACCGAAGCAAGCTGTGCTATAAGTGTTTCGGGGCCGGTCACAAAGCAAGAGTGTGTACTGCTGCGGAAAGTTGTATGCTATGCACGGAAAAGGGGATTGAGCAGGCCAAGCTTACTCATTTTCCAGGATCTGGTAAGTGCCAAGTGTATCGTGAGGCACTGCAGGTGGCCAGGAACCGAATATAATACGTATCTTGCAAGGTAATATGCACAGGAGCAAGACTGCTGACCATCTCTTGCATCAGCTGGCAGTAGAAAAAGGGGCCCAGCTGCTCATTCTAAGTGAGCAGTATAGAAACAAGGAGTCAACTTGCTGGTATTCCGATTTACTAGGCACGGCGGCAATTTGGATACCCAATAGAGAAGCCCATGTTGAAAGTCATGGGGCAGGCAGAGGTTTTGTATGGGTGAAGAGCCAGAGTGTAACCTACTTCAGCTGCTATTTTACTCCAAACGAGGTTATTGCTGACTTCAGAAATAAACTCGACGCCTTGGAGGATGAAATTTTACGTGTGACCGGATCGGTAGTTGTAGCCGGGGATCTAAACGCGAGAGCTCTCGAGTGGGGGATGCCACATACAGATTCCAGGGGAAGACTGATTTTGGAAACGGCTGCAAGAATAGGGCTCTTGGTCCTAAACTCTGGGTCGACTACGACATTTCGCAGACCAGGATACACCGAAACCATACCAGATATTACTCTTGCATCTGAGGGACTTGTACCACTCATTCAGGGATGGAAGGTGTTGGAAGATTTTACTGCGAGTGACCATCAGTACATTACCTTTCAGATTGGTGATGTACGACAATCCCGATCGTATGAAAAACCCCTCAGGTGGAATTTACTGAGAATTAATGTTGAGCGGTTTGAAAGAGAACTTGCCAAAGGCACGCAATTATCGGAGACATTATATGGAGATGGAAGACCTACAACTGAGGCTCTGGTAGCTTCTACCATGTGTCTCATCACCTCGGCATGCGAGGCATCTATGCCACGGAAAAAACCACGACATGGAAAGCCTCCCGTTTATTGGTGGACGCCTGAAATATCAGACTTGCGAAAGAGATGCCTCATGCTCCGGCGTAAAGCGCAACGTGCAAAAAGCCGTGAGGAAGCTAATCTCAGGTCTCCGGAATATAAGGCCGCAAAAAAGGAACTACGACGAGCGATCAACCGTAGTAAAGGAAGTTGCTGGAGAACTCTAGTAGAGGATATAGACCGAGACCCGTGGGGGTTAGGATACAAAATCGTTACTAAGAAGCTCGGAGCCCAGAAACCAACAAGTGTGATGGACTCGCACATAATGGAAACAATTGTTGAAACTCTTTTTCCAAGCCATCCGGAGCGAGCCGCAACTGAGCTTAGACTGCAGGAAGAAATACCCCTTTTTTCTGAAGAGGAACTGGAAGCAGCTGTCCTATCGACAAAGAAACGGAAAGCCCCTGGACCAGATGGAATACCCAATGAGGTACTGAAGATGGTTTATCGACAAGATCCTAGTTTATTGCTCAGGATGTATAATTCATGCCTGGCAGCGGGAGTTTTTAGTTCTCGTTGGAAATGCGCAAAACTTGTCCTTATAAACAAAGGTAAAGGAGACCCCAAGCTTCCATCGTCGTATCGGCCGTTATGTATGCTTGACACCGCAGGAAAAGTTCTTGAAAAACTAATAAGGTCAAGGCTTACCACCGCGATTAAAGCCGCTGGTGATTTCTCCCCCAAACAATATGGATTCCGAGTGGGTCTATCTACGGTGGATGCGATCCAGGAGGTTGTGGGAGCGGTCAGGAGATCGGAGCAATATAACAACTTTTCAAAGCGAATTGTCTTGTTAGTAACACTCGACGTGAAGAACGCATTTAATTCCGCGAGTTGGGGTGATATGCTTGGCGCATTGGAGCAGTCGTTTCGGGTACCGGAATATCTGATGAGGATACTGCACGATTATCTGAGGGATCGAACCTTGATATACGATACCGAGGAAGGGAAGCGAAAGATAGCAGTCACAGCCGGAGCGGCACAGGGATCTGTCTTAGGACCTGATCTCTGGAATGCCTCCTATGACAGTTTATTACGAGCTGAAATGCCTGATGAGACTCATTTAGTTGGCTACGCGGATGATATCGCTGCGCTCATTGCTGCCCGGGACATAAATCAGGCTCAATTTAAACTCAACCAAGTGATGAGAACCGTGATTGGCTGGATGTCAGAACATGGGTTATCACTAGCGCTTCAAAAAACGGAAATAGTAATCCTTACAAAAAAAAGAATACAAGCTTCGTTACCAATGTGGATTGGCGATGAAGTGGTCGAGACAAAACCAACAGCTAAATACCTAGGTTTAGTGATTGATTCAAAAATGACCTTTTTTGAACAGATCAAGAGAACAGCAGACAAGGCTTCGAAAGGTGTTACGGCACTAAGCCGTCTTATGGCAAATGTTGGTGGCCCGAAAGCGGGCAAGCGTCGTCTTTTGATGTCAGCGGTCCAATCTGTCCTCCTGTATGGAGCAGAGATTTGGGCTGACTCCCTGGAGAAGGATATGTACCGGAAGCGTCTGTCACAGGTACAAAGGCGGAGTGCTCTGCGAGTTGCTTCGGCCTACCGAACCGTATCGGAAGCGGCCATACTGGTTATAGCTGGGTGTATTCCCATTCATCTGCTGGCTAAGGAACGGAAGGCTATATATACCAGAAAGTCGGAGATCGGTCGAAAAACAGCGAGCCTCGAAGAAAGATGTCGAACTCTAGAAATATGGCAGGAAGCCTGGGAGAGGGAAACAAAGGGTAGGTGGACAGCGAGGCTTATAGGACAGGTTGGCCCTTGGATTGAAAGGATGCATGGAGAGGTCGGATTCTACCTGACACAGTTCCTGAGCGGCCACGGATACTTCCGATCATATCTGTTTAGAATGCGGAAGGTGACGTCGGCAGAATGCCTGTACTGCCCAGGAAGTATTGATGATGTGGAGCATACATTCTTTACGTGTCACGCATGGGAAGAGCAAAGAGCAAGACTGGAGGTAGAAGTAGGTGCATGGTCACCAGAGACGGCCGTGGATGTTCTGCTTCACGGGGTGGATCGGTGGGTTCGCGTGTCACAGTTCATTGAGGGGATTCTGAGAGAGAAAAAGGTGGACCTGGAAAGATTTCCCTAAGTAAGGAGGCAGCTCGGGGAGAGCATACAAACAAAAAACGGACTGGCCCGAAGTAATGTGAATAACAGTTCCAGGCTAGTCCGGTAGAGAGGGGAAGGTGTTTTTAGTCGGTAGTGCAGAAATGCGAGCCCGACACTGTGTGCGCAAAAAGCATTTTCACCTTCCCCAATAAAAAAAAAAAAAAAAAAAAAAAAAAAAAAAAAATTATTATTATTATTATTATTATTATTATTATTATTATTATTATTATTATTATTATTATTATTATTATTATTATTATTATTATTATTATTATTATTATTATTATTATTATTATTATTATTATTATTATTATTATTATTATTATTATTATTATTATTATTATTATTATTATTATTATTATTATTATTATTATTATTATTATTATTATTATTATTATTATTATTATTATTATTATTATTATTATTATTATTATTATTATTATTATTATTATTATTATTATTATTATTATTATTATTATTATTATTATTATTATTATTATTATTATTATTATTATTATTATTATTATTATTATTATTATTATTATTATTATTATTATTATTATTATTATTATTATTATTATTATTATTATTATTATTATTATTATTATTATTATTATTATTATTATTATTATTATTATTATTATTATTATTATTATTATTATTATTATTATTATTATTATTATTATTATTATTATTATTATTATTATTATTATTATTATTATTATTATTATTATTATTATTATTATTATTATTATTATTATTATTATTATTATTATTATTAATTATTATTCGCGTGTCACAGTTCATTGAGGGAATTCTGAGAGAGAAAAAGGTGGACCTGGATAGATTTCCCTAAGTAAGGAGGCAGCTCGGGGAGAGCATACAAACAAAAAACGGACTGGCCCGAAGTAATGTGAATAACAGTTCCAGGCTAGTCCGGTAGAGAGGGGAAGGTGTTTTTAGTCGGTAGTGCAGGAATGCGAGCCCGACACTGTGTGCGCAAAAAGCATTTTCACCTTCCCCAATAAAAAAAAAAAAAAAAAAAAATTATTATTATCATTATTATTATTATTATTATTATTATTATTATTATTATTATTATTATTATTATTATTATTATTATTATTATTATTATTATTATTATTATTATTATTATTATTATTATTATTATTATTATTATTATTATTATTATTATTATTATTATTATTATTATTATTATTATTATTATTATTATTATTATTATTATTATTATTATTATTATTATTATTATTATTATTATTATTATTATTATTATTATTATTATTATTATTATTATTATTATTATTATTATTATTATTATTATTATTATTATTATTATTATTATTATTATTATTATTATTATTATTATTATTATTATTATTATTATTATTATTATTATTATTATTATTATTATTATTATTATTATTATTATTATTATTATTATTATTATTATTATTATTATTATTATTATTATTATTATTATTATTATTATTATTATTATTATTATTATTATTATTATTATTATTATTATTATTATTATTATTATTATTATTATTATTATTATTATTATTATTATTATTATTATTATTATTATTATTATTATTATTATTATTATTATTATTATTATTATTATTATTATTATTATTATTATTATTATTATTATTATTATTATTATTATTATTATTATTATTATTATTATTATTATTATTATTATTATTATTATTATTATTATTATTATTATTATTATTATTATTATTATTATTATTATTATTATTATTATTATTATTATTATTATTATTATTATTATTATTATTATTATTATTATTATTATTATTATTATTATTATTATTATTATTATTATTATTATTATTATTATTATTATTATTATTATTATTATTATTATTATTATTATTATTATTATTATTATTATTATTATTATTATTATTATTATTATTATTATTATTATTATTATTATTATTATTATTATTATTATTATTATTATTATTATTATTATTATTATTATTATTATTATTATTATTATTATTATTATTATTATTATTATTATTATTATTATTATTATTATTATTATTATTATTATTATTATTATTATTATTATTATTATTATTATTATTATTATTATTATTATTATTATTATTATTATTATTATTATTATTATTATTATTATTATTATTATTATTATTATTATTATTATTATTATTATTATTATTATTATTATTATTATTATTATTATTATTATTATTATTATTATTATTATTATTATTATTATTATTATTATTATTATTATTATTATTATTATTATTATTATTATTATTATTATTATTATTATTATTATTATTATTATTATTATTATTATTATTATTATTATTATTATTATTATTATTATTATTATTATTATTATTATTATTATTATTATTATTATTATTATTATTATTATTATTATTATTATTATTATTATTATTATTATTATTATTATTATTATTATTATTATTATTATTATTATTATTATTATTATTATTATTATTATTATTATTATTATTATTATTATTATTATTATTATTATTATTATTATTATTATTATTATTATTATTATTATTATTATTATTATTATTATTATTATTATTATTATTATTATTATTATTATTATTATTATTATTATTATTATTATTATTATTATTATTATTATTATTATTATTATTATTATTATTATTATTATTATTATTATTATTATTATTATTATTATTATTATTATTATTATTATTATTATTATTATTATTATTATTATTATTATTATTATTATTATTATTATTATTATTATTATTATTATTATTATTATTATTATTATTATTATTATTATTATTATTATTATTATTATTATTATTATTATTATTATTATTATTATTATTATTATTATTATTATTATTATTATTATTATTATTATTATTATTATTATTATTATTATTATTATTATTATTATTATTATTATTATTATTATTATTATTATTATTATTATTATTATTATTATTATTATTATTATTATTATTATTATTATTATTATTATTATTATTATTATTATTATTATTATTATTATTATTATTATTATTATTATTATTATTATTATTATTATTATTATTATTATTATTATTATTATTATTATTATTATTATTATTATTATTATTATTATTATTATTATTATTATTATTATTATTATTATTATTATTATTATTATTATTATTATTATTATTATTATTATTATTATTATTATTATTATTATTATTATTATTATTATTATTATTATTATTATTATTATTATTATTATTATTATTATTATTATTATTATTATTATTATTATTATTATTATTATTATTATTATTATTATTATTATTATTATTATTATTATTATTATTATTATTATTATTATTATTATTATTATTATTATTATTATTATTATTATTATTATTATTATTATTATTATTATTATTATTATTATTATTATTATTATTATTATTATTATTATTATTATTATTATTATTATTATTATTATTATTATTATTATTATTATTATTATTATTATTATTATTATTATTATTATTATTATTATTATTATTATTATTATTATTATTATTATTATTATTATTATTATTATTATTATTATTATTATTATTATTATTATTATTATTATTATTATTATTATTATTATTATTATTATTATTATTATTATTATTATTATTATTATTATTATTATTATTATTATTATTATTATTATTATTATTATTATTATTATTATTATTATTATTATTATTATTATTATTATTATTATTATTATTATTATTATTATTATTATTATTATTATTATTATTATTATTATTATTATTATTATTATTATTATTATTATTATTATTATTATTATTATTATTATTATTATTATTATTATTATTATTATTATTATTATTATTATTATTATTATTATTATTATTATTATTATTATTATTATTATTATTATTATTATTATTATTATTATTATTATTATTATTATTATTATTATTATTATTATTATTATTATTATTATTATTATTATTATTATTATTATTATTATTATTATTATTATTATTATTATTATTATTATTATTATTATTATTATTATTATTATTATTATTATTATTATTATTATTATTATTATTATTATTATTATTATTATTATTATTATTATTATTATTATTATTATTATTATTATTATTATTATTATTATTATTATTATTATTATTATTATTATTATTATTATTATTATTATTATTATTATTATTATTATTATTATTATTATTATTATTATTATTATTATTATTATTATTATTATTATTATTATTATTATTATTATTATTATTATTATTATTATTATTATTATTATTATTATTATTATTATTATTATTATTATTATTATTATTATTATTATTATTATTATTATTATTATTATTATTATTATTATTATTATTATTATTATTATTATTATTATTATTATTATTATTATTATTATTATTATTATTATTATTATTATTATTATTATTATTATTATTATTATTATTATTATTATTATTATTATTATTATTATTATTATTATTATTATTATTATTATTATTATTATTATTATTATTATTATTATTATTATTATTATTATTATTATTATTATTATTATTATTATTATTATTATTATTATTATTATTATTATTATTATTATTATTATTATTATTATTATTATTATTATTATTATTATTATTATTATTATTATTATTATTATTATTATTATTATTATTATTATTATTATTATTATTATTATTATTATTATTATTATTATTATTATTATTATTATTATTATTATTATTATTATTATTATTATTATTATTATTATTATTATTATTATTATTATTATTATTATTATTATTATTATTATTATTATTATTATTATTATTATTATTATTATTATTATTATTATTATTATTATTATTATTATTATTATTATTATTATTATTATTATTATTATTATTATTATTATTATTATTATTATTATTATTATTATTATTATTATTATTATTATTATTATTATTATTATTATTATTATTATTATTATTATTATTATTATTATTATTATTATTATTATTATTATTATTATTATTATTATTATTATTATTATTATTATTATTATTATTATTATTATTATTATTATTATTATTATTATTATTATTATTATTATTATTATTATTATTATTATTATTATTATTATTATTATTATTATTATTATTATTATTATTATTATTATTATTATTATTATTATTATTATTATTATTATTATTATTATTATTATTATTATTATTATTATTATTATTATTATTATTATTATTATTATTATTATTATTATTATTATTATTATTATTATTATTATTATTATTATTATTATTATTATTATTATTATTATTATTATTATTATTATTATTATTATTATTATTATTATTATTATTATTATTATTATTATTATTATTATTATTATTATTATTATTATTATTATTATTATTATTATTATTATTATTATTATTATTATTATTATTATTATTATTATTATTATTATTATTATTATTATTATTATTATTATTATTATTATTATTATTATTATTATTATTATTATTATTATTATTATTATTATTATTATTATTATTATTATTATTATTATTATTATTATTATTATTATTATTATTATTATTATTATTATTATTATTATTATTATTATTATTATTATTATTATTATTATTATTATTATTATTATTATTATTATTATTATTATTATTATTATTATTATTATTATTATTATTATTATTATTATTATTATTATTATTATTATTATTATTATTATTATTATTATTATTATTATTATTATTATTATTATTATTATTATTATTATTATTATTATTATTATTATTATTATTATTATTATTATTATTATTATTATTATTATTATTATTATTATTATTATTATTATTATTATTATTATTATTATTATTATTATTATTATTATTATTATTATTATTATTATTATTATTATTATTATTATTATTATTATTATTATTATTATTATTATTATTATTATTATTATTATTATTATTATTATTATTATTATTATTATTATTATTATTATTATTATTATTATTATTATTATTATTATTATTATTATTATTATTATTATTATTATTATTATTATTATTATTATTATTATTATTATTATTATTATTATTATTATTATTATTATTATTATTATTATTATTATTATTATTATTATTATTATTATTATTATTATTATTATTATTATTATTATTATTATTATTATTATTATTATTATTATTATTATTATTATTATTATTATTATTATTATTATTATTATTATTATTATTATTATTATTATTATTATTATTATTATTATTATTATTATTATTATTATTATTATTATTATTATTATTATTATTATTATTATTATTATTATTATTATTATTATTATTATTATTATTATTATTATTATTATTATTATTATTATTATTATTATTATTATTATTATTATTATTATTATTATTATTATTATTATTATTATTATTATTATTATTATTATTATTATTATTATTATTATTATTATTATTATTATTATTATTATTATTATTATTATTATTATTATTATTATTATTATTATTATTATTATTATTATTATTATTATTATTATTATTATTATTATTATTATTATTATTATTATTATTATTATTATTATTATTATTATTATTATTATTATTATTATTATTATTATTATTATTATTATTATTATTATTATTATTATTATTATTATTATTATTATTATTATTATTATTATTATTATTATTATTATTATTATTATTATTATTATTATTATTATTATTATTATTATTATTATTATTATTATTATTATTATTATTATTATTATTATTATTATTATTATTATTATTATTATTATTATTATTATTATTATTATTATTATTATTATTATTATTATTATTATTATTATTATTATTATTATTATTATTATTATTATTATTATTATTATTATTATTATTATTATTATTATTATTATTATTATTATTATTATTATTATTATTATTATTATTATTATTATTATTATTATTATTATTATTATTATTATTATTATTATTATTATTATTATTATTATTATTATTATTATTATTATTATTATTATTATTATTATTATTGTTATTATTATTATTATTATTATTATTATTATTATTATTATTATTATTATTATTATTATTATTATTATTATTATTATTATTATTATTATTATTATTATTATTATTATTATTTTTAATTGTAATATTGAATTAGTGATAGTTGATTAATTTTATTAGTCTTTAAATATTAAATATAAAATTTTTGTAAGTACTCAATTCGTTAATTTTATGCACATTCGAATATGGAGATAGTCTGGTGCGCACTTTGAATAAATAAATATAAATATAAATATATAAATATGTATATATATACAGTGCGTTGCATAACTATATAACCACTCGTTTTTTTGATTTTTTAAAATAACGAATTTATAACGGTTTTTTCTCGCTGTTTTAAAAATTATAAAAATTTTAGTATTAGTTCACCTTTCGGAAAATATTTATCGGACGAAGAAAAAGGTAAAATTCTGGCCCTTTCCGAAGAAGGTTTTTCGTTAAGACGAATCGGGCAAAAATTAAACCACAGCCATGTTACCTTTGGCAATTTTTTAAGAGATCCGGTTAATTACGGGAGAGAAAAAAACGGAGAGCCAAAAAAAAAGATGAGTTTACGCGAAACCCGTGGGTTGATTAAAGCCGCGAGTAATACTTTCAAAAGCCTTTAGCGCCTGAAAAGCGACCTTAAATTAAATGTGCGTCGGAGCACAATCTGTCGGTGTTTGAAAGTTACTGGTCAACTGAAACACAGTAAACCGATATCAGCGCCTAAGTTATTGCCACGGCACAAAGTCGCCCGTCTTCAATTTATTAGGGCAAACATGAGTTGCGACTGGTCAAAAGTAATTAAAAAAATAATTGTTTCGTTGTTATGAAAACTACGCGATTTTATCAAAACTAACCCATTAATCAATTACAGGTGATTTTTTCCGATGAAAAAGAGATATGAGAAAAGAGCCAAAATACTTTTCTAAACGAAATTATGGTGGTGGTAGTTTAATGGTATGGGGTGCTTTCTGTTCAGCGGGAACTCTTACCTTAGCGTTTCCATCTACCAAAATGAACAGCGTAGAGTATATTGGCGTGTTAGAAAATCATCTATTACCTTTCTTGTTTAAATATTAACATTTTTGTTTTTATTTTTTTTTTATTAGTTTTTTATTGAGTTAAAGTTATTGAAATAAAAGTGGTTATATAGTTATGCAACAAGGCAAATTCAAATATTTATTATTTTTGTTTAAAACGATTGAATATTGTAACGGTTTTTTTTTTGTATTTTATATATTTCATCCTTACGCAACTTTTTGCATTAAAAGTTTTGAAATTTTTAAATTCGTTATTTTAAAAAATCAAAAAAACGAGTGGTTGTATAGTTATGCAACGCACTGTATAAAAAATATATATATATATATATATATATATATATATATATATATATATATATATATATATATATATATTTATATATATATATATATATATATATATATATATATATATATATATATATATATACACATATATATATTGAAAATTTTTTGATAAAATTAATCGGCTTCTAATGGGATTTCGTAAGAGACACGATTATTCATCGTTATGCCCACATTACGCAAATTACAGCATGCAGGTATTACCTTGGGATTTCTCGCAATAGGGCCATATTTCAATTAGTTCTGCCGATCACCACCAGTTGTATGTTCCGGATAAACAATACGAAAAATGTGATATTCGTATGGGAAATTTACAAAACAAATTTTAGATTACATTTTGCTGTTATTTACCGTTATATTTTTACTTACAAGTAAGTACTAATTAATTATGTAATTTATGTAGTTAAAGTGGTGCAACTTATGCGGAATCACTTTGTGCATAAGACGACAAAGCGCCTGTGGTGCGTTGCATAGACCAAAAGGCATAACGTTGAACTGGTACAAGGGCCGTCCAGGAACTGTAAACGCCGTCTTATCTCTGGATTGCTGGTTGAGAGGTATCTGCCAAAAGGCATCTTTTAAATCAATCACCGATATAAATCGGTTCTGATCCAAACGACCATTGATAAGAGGAAGCTGATACGCATCCTTGACGGTGGCCTTGTTCAGTTCTCTAGCATCTAAGCATAGACGACCTTTGCCATTGGCCTTATACGCACCAAAGTGACCGGCGAGCACCAGGAACTTTGTGACTCCTCGATAACCCCCAGAGAAATCATCCGATCTAACTCAGCATACATCAACTTTTGTATCGCCGGAGAGACGGAATAAAAACGTTGCTTTACTGGTTTGGTGGTTCCAACTTGAATAGAGTGAGATAGGAATGATGTTTTACCTAATCCCAACTTGGAACTAGATGAGAACAATTCTTTTACCACATTCAAGGTTTGACGCTCATCTAAGGAGAGAGTGTAAAATTTGAATGGGTTTTCGGCATCCAGTATGGTCAACGAAGGGTTTAAGGAGGAGATCTTCGGAACAATCCCAAACAGATTCCAAAAATCTATTCCCAGATAGAGGGGCTGTTCCAAAGAAGGAACCAGGTACAACATCATAGCGTGAGAGGTATTTCCCAACTGGACCAGTGCACGCCCGAACACGCGTTGGGGTATATCGTAATTAACGCAGAGACATGCAAAACAATCTTATTTAGACGACCACTTAAAAATGCATCAAGAGATCTAAAAAGAAATTGGCGTAGACTAGAAATTAAAATCAACAATCGACCAATTAAATTGTGCGAACAAATAAAATATCTGGGCGTGTACATAGAAAATATGTGCTATATGGCTACGCACACTACGTTACAACTGGAAAAAGCACGACGCGCATTTATGGGTGCACGACAATTATTTTACAACAGACATTTAGACAAACACGTTAAATTAATTGCATACAAAGCCCTGATACGACCGATACTGACCTACGGATGCCAAGTGTGGTACAACCAGGTACCACGCTACATGGAACGTTACAAAATTTTCGAACGAAAATGCCTTCGACACTGTAACGGACTGTACAGAAAGGCAGAAACGGATTTTACGCACTATATCTCGAACCGAGTACAATACGAAAAATTTAATTCAGACCGCATTGACGTACATATTTTAAAACTTACACGAAATCATATCAGACGAGCTTGCCTCAATACGGACAACTCGTTAATTTACGGACCATATCACGTGGATACACAACTTTCGAAATTGTATGCAAAGGAACGGTACCCGGACCGGATACATTCATTTACTTTGATCGTATGGGTTTCATACAGAATCGAGAGGCAATTCCATTAATTTACCATGTAACAAGGAGGCCAAACGAAAAATGGTTTGACGTCGAAAAATGTACGGACCCAAACGATCACATACGATTTAATACTGTACTACCAATTAAGGACGACGAATATGAAAAACGACGCAACGCATATTGGTGGCTGGACGACGGCGACGATGTTGAGGGAAATCATCATCAGAAGCAGCCGCAGCAGCAGCAGCAATAATCTTCATTATAAAATTTAAAAAAAAAAAAAATTATTATTTTTTTTTTTATTGTATTGTATAATTTACATGGTTTATTAAATACAAGCCAAAATTTCTAAATTAAATGCTATAACAATTTTTGCAAAATATTTCTGTCCTTTCAAAAATTGTTAATTAAAAAATTTTCCTATTATGAATGTGTGTGTGATTGTATACAGGTTTGAATGAATGTGTGAATATTTTTTATTTCTATATTTATTTATTTATTATTTATACTTGTAGTTTTTAAGTATATCATGCGACCTAAATTGCGTGAAAATTTTTATAGCATTTTTTTTCACGTCAATACTTATACACTTTTTGATATTATATAAATTTTCTTTAAATTTTCTTTTTTGATAACGTAACTCTTTTTAAAAAAGTATATTTACAAAATCTTATATGTTTTATAGATTTTATTATACCTGAGAGCCCATTTTATGTAGGGATAGTGGTACAAACTTCTTATTTTATATAATTTATGGCAGGCAACTTTATAAATCCACCTGACCAATTTTTATTTTTAAAATGTAACTATGTTTAAAATTTCTTTTGTAAAAATGCTTATACAAATAAAGGACTTATTGTTTATAAAAAAAGAAAACACGCGTTGGGGTTGTCCACTAGCAGTATTAATCTTAAGGGGAAAATTATGAATTTTAAACGAAGGATTATGAAGTATCTTCTCCGATCCGCAACCCAAAACGCTAACACTCGCCCTGCTAGCCAACAAACCTTTATAAGGAACGCCATCAATCAAAACGTTAGCTATAAACGTTGCCGACTCCGGATCCGTAATCGAAGCCATATCCTGTCGCTGAAAACAAGGCGGTAATACGACGGTAGGTGTGTTGTTTCTTCGTAATTCCCGAGGACCCGTCCTCCAAGAACCACGCTGCTGAATTCCCCTACAACGTCAGCATTTGGAAATAATCGTGTCTTTTAAACCACATTTGTAACAGAATAATCCAACAAGGGGTGTCAAACATTCGCGAAAATTGTGTCCAATATCGTTACAATTATGTAACACACTGATTTGTTTTTAGCAAGACCCAAAGATTGTAACACTGCTGGAGAACCCTACCCACCTGATTCGTTCCCAACCCCGACTACCTCACAGATCGACTGATAGTTTCAACAGAATATACAGTTGGTGTTTCAGTTAAATGACCGCTCACAAATGAAGCTGACGTCTTCTCCTCATCATAAGAACCAACCGCAATTTCATTGACGCTCCGCTGTCCAAACAATTAAGATTCCGGGTTAGAAAGAAACCGTCGAAAAGAGGTCTCCCAAGCAGTGCAACTTGTAATCAATTCGGTCACCCACTCAAAATGTCGATCAGTAAGATGAAACTGCAACGCTGGCTTCATGTTACTTCTTAAGATTTGGATTAAATCCTCTTCAGTGTACGGAGTGCGGCATTGCAGAGTCAATGCCCACACATGGTCATAAAAGTCAATAAAGGACTCACTCGCTTGTTGCTTACAGAACTCCACCATCTGTCGGATCTCAAAATTCGTTCGCCGGTCTTAAAACCGTTCCACCAACTCGCTTCGCAACTCATACCAATCAGCCTGCGGATGGTGTTTTCGGTACGTCCAGTACTACTGATGAGCTACATCTCTCAATATAATATGAAGATTAAGCAACAATGTCTCAGGGGATAGACGTTGGGACTTGATGACAGAATCCAACTGGAACAGGAACATATCCACCGTGATTCCAGCTGGTGACCCAGTGTACGTCACACTACACCTCGACAAAGACACCAGACCTTCAAAACCAGATAACTCACCACAACCAGTACTATATGGAAGGACTGCAGGAGTTTTTCCCTCCAAGGGTGAAACCGAAAGGAAAGTTGAGGCATTCAACTTTCCTTTCCAGGCATTAAAAAATTATTTTAAATTATTGAAATATACTCGCGAGAAGAGAAATGAATCAAAATCCAAATCGCGAAAACCAAAAAAAAAAACAGGAAGAAAAAATATAAAGGCGGCAACCGGTGCATTCAAAAAAACAATAAAAATATACAATTATACCAAAAGAATAAAAAAATAATAATATGCATAACCGAAATGTCAGAAAAAAATACTTTTCCTGCCACTACTACCGCAGAAAACAAATATTCAGAAAAAAAACATATAAACATAAAAAAAACATATTGTTGTGAGAAAAAAAATTGATGATGTAATGCTCCCGCCGATCCAGCCACGCACGTGGGCATCTGACCGAGAGAGGAGCATGTTCCTTCGATGAGGAAAAGAGCGGATGAATTGACCCGAACCGGCATCAACCACCGGCAAAGATCGAGAACCACGCCAACATCAAATACTGAAACCAGTGAAAATGGTCGTGGCTCCCGATCAGAACCGATTAGGAAACTCGGCTCGAATCAAAACAAAAAAATAAAAGGTGGGGATGGATTGACCTGCACCGGCATCAAACATCAGCAAGGATCGAGAAACACGCCAAAGTCGAACACTGTAACCAGTGGAAATGGTCGTGGTTCTCGATCCAAACCGATGCGGAACTCGGCCCAGATCCAACACAATAGGAAAGGATTGACTAAACGGACGCATCCATTCGATGACAGTCAAACAACGCACAGCGTTGGAAAGCCTTTCGAATGGATGCGACCACCCCGTCGGGAAACAGGGAGCTGGAAAGAGGAAAGGATGAAACTAATGGTTACCCACTTAGGATGCAGTCTACAACGGAAAGCGTTGGAAGCCATCCGAAGCGACTGACCATCAGTCAGGGAAGGATTGGGATTGAACTCAATGACCACATTCATTCGGTGGTAGTCAAACAACGCGAACGTTGGAAACCAACCAAATGAATGTGACCACTGGTATGGACAGTAAAAAAAATAAAGGAATATGAAGGTGAGGGTATTGCCGTAAAATAGTTAGGCGCCACTGTAACGGATCAAGGTGCGAGTCTCATTGGTGTCATTAAAACGACACCAGTAGGATCCGCAACCCGATGGCGTTAATATAATCTTCGGACCATAGGCTTGACTGCGGTGTTTGAGCCGGCTAGACTCGGGGATGGGCGTGGGATTTGCCAAGTGTAATCCGAAGCTAGAAAACTGCGGAAGGAAAGGGAAGAGGAAAAGGAAGGACAAGGTGGGAATAGTGGACATACTCACCTCTCGACCATCACGCGCCCCCACGCACGTGACCAAAACGACTGGTGCATCACATCATCATTAAAAATTAAATTTAATTACTCATAATCGAAAAAAAAAAAATATAAACAAACAAAAATTTAACCATCAAATAAGAAAAAAAATCAAAAAAAAATATTTTTTTTTTTGATTTGTTTTTGTTTTTATTTATTAACTTATTTATAAAATTACTAAAGAACTTAACTATCTTAATTACGTTTAAAGAAATAAACACAAAAAAAATGTATAGATCTATATAAAACAAACAAAACTTACGTGTACCCTCCACCCAGCATGCGCTTGAATATTATACACGGTTGTTGTTGTTTTGCAATGTTGTTCTGGTTTTGTTGTGTTGCAATGTTATTCTTGTTGTATAGGTTTTTTTTTTATGGAAGCTTCCAGAATTTTTATTATGATGTCCGTTATTACTATTATTATCATTACTATTATTATTATTTTTATTATTATTATTATTATTATTATTATTATTATTATTATTATTATTATTATTATTATTATTATTATTATTATAATAATTGTCTGTATAGATGTTAATTTGATTAAAAAATCATTAAAACGTTTTCCGAATTTACCGGAAACCGTAGGTTATTTTTACTTTTAACACAAATATCAAGACATCCAGTATTTAAAATATACAGTATTTTGACTGTCATTTGGTTAGACATAGTTTACAAATCAAAACTCAATGTCAAAAATCATGTCGAAAGCAAACAACAACAAAAAATTTTGTTGTTAAAAAGGACTGGTGTGCGATTATGTAAGCTTTTCGAATTTCGACTTTCGACACAAGGTAGTAAAACTGGATGGTAGACAATTGGCAACACGATATTAATTGCAAATCTCCATTAGCAAACTGTTCGAAAATTAATGGTTTAACTTCATGTTAATTGCAGATGGAGAGCCTTAGTTATACATTTATAAGTAACTGAATAATTCAATAAAACTAACGATACGCTTACCAAAAGTTTGTTAATTTATTTTAACTATACTTCTAATTAATTTTAAACCGATTTAAAACATTATCAT
This sequence comes from Tipula confusa, assembly GCA_963556175.1. NCBI lineage: Eukaryota > Metazoa > Arthropoda > Insecta > Diptera > Tipulidae > Tipula > Tipula confusa. The sequence goes on from OY744476.1 coordinate 60,976, forward strand.
CACGTGCAACTTATCCAATATAAATATAGAAATAATTTGTAATATAAATCACATTGAGACACGAATCCTGTAAGTGATTAACATACTGATATTCAAAATTCTATTGAAACCTTACAGTTATGGTGTCCATTATGTAACGCTTGTGCCTAACTTTTGAGTTCAATTAACTAAGCATCAGTGATTTTCTACAATAATCACCAGAATAGGGTATTTGAAAACCTCATAACACATACTAAAATATAATGTGAAATTCTTCAAGTGACTGATTTGAATTAATAATCATCCACAATCCATTATCCATCATCTCACTTAATTTAAATAAAAAATATCTTTTGAAACTAAATTAAAAATGCAAAGAAAAAAAATCCAATAGGGAAACTGAGGAAGGAAAATGCACGCACACATACACATATACATTTACCGAATAAAACAAAAACAAAATTGAAAATTTAGTACTATAATTGAAATAAGCATATTGCTGTAATATCAGGATTTAAAATCATTTATCATCGGATTAGGTAACAGACGTTATATTCAATTTTCCACATTTTCATTTTTCTACGTTTCATTTTCGTTTATTACTTTATGTTTATTCTATTACAACGATCATCATCATCATCATCAGCCACCATCAACATTTATATTCCCATATTTTCCAAACATACACAAAATTAAAAACGAAAAACGGAAAAATGATTAAACTAAAATGATAAGTGGTGGTAATTTGCTCAATTCTCAGATATATAAAAAGAAAATTAAAGCAAAAAATGGGAAATTTTTTAGTCAAGAAAAAGTATTAAGGGAAGCAAAAAATAAAATCGAAAGAATAAATTTTTGAACGACAGAGAGATATAATTCCAATCATAATGTTTTTTATTTGTGTTCAGTTTTTTTTTCAAATCAGTGGGTTAATTTTATGGATGATTGAATTTAATTGGTTATGAATAATCTAGGATCATATATCGAAGAGTCCTTTTAATACATTATGTGTAAACGATTTTTTTTTATTATGATTTTTTTTATTATGTGTTATGGGCTGGCTATACAGTACAATACAATTTTGTACTTGCCGAAAACGTACTAACAATTACAATTTGCGATTATTACTCTGCAAATGTCTTTATTGCCTTTATTGTTGTTGATGGTGCGCATCTGTTTTTATTGCATTGTTAAAAAGTTTCTTTTTTAAACTTATAGGTGTTTTGAGAAAATTTGTAATTTAACTTGAAATTGATGTCCAGCTTAAGGACAAATATTATTTTTTGTAAGAGCCACTATGCTATTTTAGCTAAAAACACCAACACTGACATAACATTCGAACCGTCAACAATTAGATAACCACATGTATAAATGGAGCTACCTCTTCTGTCAATCCATTTTGACCTTCAGAATCTACATAAAATTTTTTAATTAAAAGTAGCGTATGATATATATACTAGAATGTCCTTCCAAGTCCGGACACGGTTCAATGTCGACGTAATCAAGCGATGAAAATACCAGGTCCAAAATATGCTCATACTTGTTAAATATAGTATTGACTTGACGAATTTCACATTTCGCAAAACCATCCAACACATAGTTAGAAGTGTTTTTAAGTGATGATATAATCATCAGATGAATCAAATGATGATATAAATACTGCTTTTAAATATAAATACATTTCAACAAATTATTATTATGCAAAAAACTTAGCAAAGAGGTGCTGGCCTTTGCAAATTTACGAATTTGATTTTATATTCAATTCTACAACTCGACAGTTTCTCCCAGTGTATTAAAATTGTATTATCCATTACTCGATAATAAGTTGACTTGTTCACCACATGCTTAATACCAAAAAAGTCACGTGGTTTTTTCCGCGTGTATTTACAATAATTAAAATAAAATCTTTTGATAGTTTCAACACGTTCTTGCAGTGTTAGATGCTCTATATTAAATTGCTATCGACCACACTCTACATTGACATCCGTAGAGTGTGTTCGATAGCAAACTGACAAAATAATGTCATCCAAAACAAAATCGATCTGGAACATAAAACACACCCAGAATTATTGTTATATGTGAATAAATATGTAGGCCGATAGAGAGGTGTTTTAATTTGATGTCCATTTTTTAATTTGCTGCAATTTATCTTTCTTATACTAGAATAACTTTTTTGTTTTGACAAATGATATTTAGGTTATTTATTCCAGTTATCAAAAAATGGAGTGACTTACGATTGAACAATGGAACTCTTACAATAGATTTATTTATGCAATTATTTTACATATGGTGGAAATTATGCAGAATGAGTAAGAAAATTTCGTACACAATATAACGAAAAGTTCGTTACTTGGGGCTGTTCGTAACATTATTGCAAAATTTGTGGAATCTGGTTCAGTAAAGAATTAAAACAGCTAAATATTCCATCACAGTGGCGGTTTAACAAAAACTAAGAGATCAACAACAGGCAAACAAGATAACTCAAAAACTAAATCCAACAGACTTTCGATTATGTCGTCAAGGTCAATGAGCCATTGAAAAAATACTTTAAAATTTCAATTTTATAAGTCATGTTTAGCGACGAAGGAAATGTTTACCTGAGTGAATTTGAATACCCTTTCAACTTGCCAGTATATGCGCTAATTTATATATATATATATATATATATATATATATATATATATATATATATATATATATATATATATATATATATATATATATATATTATATATATATATATATATATATATATATATATATATATATATATATATATTAATATATATATATATATATATATATATATATATATATATATATATATATATATATATATATATATATATATATATATATGGTGATGTTCCTACTCTAATTATCATATACAATCGACTAATTAGAAACAACTTGTTTGCCATGCTTTCGGCATAGCGGAAAGATAAACAAAAAATATATTTTTTTTCTGCGGAACGGCTCAGATGCATGATTTGCTGTTATTTTTTGACCTCACTAAAAAAATATTGCTTAATATAAGAATATCAAAATATCTCTCGATTCAGATGAATATTAAATTGTAAAATGGTTCGAAGGTAACTATATGACAGAGGATTTTACAAAATCACAACCTAGAATTTAGCAAAATGACAAAATGTTTGATACCTTCTCGGTATACACCAAGCGTATATAGATCTATCGTCTATACTATAAAATAATCTATGACATTGAGGTCAAAACTGCCGAATTTTTTTAGACACTTCGTCATTGAATAACCATATATAGAAGTGACACCAAACGTTTCCGCCGCTACGTAGTTGTTATAGCGCTGTATGCATTTGTATCTTAGATATAAATTTAAATTAAGGGTTTAAGTATCAACTATATAAAAAAAAAAAAAAAAAACTTTATGATTTTTCTTTTTACATTGTTTATTCAGTGCGAATATAAACACATACAGTCAAAACTAATGTCAATACAAAACCAGTGGAATTCAACAGGAAAATCTAAATAAAAAACGAAACACAAAATGTTTATGTTTATGTCCAAGGTCATTTAATTCATATTTTAAAAATGATTAAGTATATCAAATTTTCTTAATTTTTTTTTGGTACTTTTTGCTTTAGAAATAATTCTATGGATATGCATAATTAATTTTTTTTTATGTTATTTAATGCGACAAGAAGTTTTGTATTGGTTTTCGCACAAATTATAAAGTTTGTCAACTACTTTGTGTTTGAAACAGATTTTATCAAAATAATCCTCAAAAATCTTAATTATTTTTTTTATTAATTTTACAAAAACTTCTGTTGGTAATGCTAAACCACCATTTGTAGTTTTTTCATACTGGCGATTTTAATAAGTAGCTCTGTATGTGTATAGCTTTGATGTTGAGTTGGTTGATCTTTGTACATACAATTTTTACATATCGTATAATTTGTCTTTTTTGATACAGCATGTGCTAGGTACCCAGAAAAATATGTAATTGACATGGCTTGAATAGTTGGTTCAGCTTCATTGGCTTCTTCATCCGTATCAGTATCATCCAATTCGCAGACATTTGACTTCATCGTATTGTTCACAATCGTCAATAACATTATTGCTCATATTACCTGTATAAATAAAATTTTTATTAATCATTACTTACTATAAAATTATAATCTTTATAGGTACTATAATAATAATTTAAAACTCTCACATTCCAAAAAAGACATTATATTACTGGGTATTTCATCGACATAGGTAGATGCTGACGCTTCTGTGGTACTGTTAGAGTTTTCAGGACTCAAAAAATCTGTAATCAATAATTATTTTAAGTTTAAAAATCAAAAAAATGCATTATATTTATTAGTGTTATTACTTTCTACATCTGCCATATTCAAAATAACTGAAGCATCAGAAGTTTCATAAGATGTTGTATCTGGAGCAATAATATTATAAAAGCACATTTGCTTTAAATTTTTATGAAGCCGAAATGCAGACGGATTTTTTTCATATGATCCTCTATTATTTCTCACAACAGAAATGGTATTTTCTAAACAATCCGTATTTAAATGAGATGTGATTAGGTACAACTAGTTCTCTTTTTTTTAGGTAATTCCATAATTGTAGCGTATCATGGATTGTTTGAGATAATCCATTAAAGCAATAGACAGGTCGTTTTTTTACTTGTTTCCAAGTCAATATCCACTTTACGGAGCGTTTTATGGTTATAAACATTTTCCAAACAGGATTCTTTAGATTTTGTTAAATTTATTGTACTTTTTATATATTGAATGTTCTGATATACAACTCGACCATATTTTTTTGTTTTAAATGAACTGGAGTGGGGATTGTTTAAGTTTATTTCTCCAAGCTATAACCAGCCATCGAAAATCATTCTTTTAAACGTTGCCATTTCAAACGTTGGTTTTAAATCAAGAATCAGTAAATTGACTATCCATTCAATCATATTCGGATCCTAAAAGCATTACCACATAGCAACGAAAGTAGTGCCCAACATACTTTCCATACCATTTTTGGTAGATAATTCTGGGAACGCTTGCTAATTTCAGACATAAGCAGCAACTGCTCGCAAAACCGTTGTAGAAATTTACGCCGGTGACTGGAGTTGGTTTTTAGGACTGGATTATTCTCCATATATACTATATGTACTGCTAAAGCCGCCACATCTAAAATGTTATAAAATAATCCCAGTGGCCAGTAACGAATCGAGTGGCCAGTAACGTAAACGAATCTTCCTTTTGCATGAGTATTCCCCCAGCATTTTGTCCATATTGTCCACGCCGCCCTTGGTTCTGTTGTAATCTAGAATCATTGTTGGTTTATTTGCTAATCCTTGTGTTTCCTTATCATAATGCATGGTAGATAAAAGCATCACAGCATTATTTTTTTTTTGGAAATATAAGAACACATTGTGATGTTCGAAAACCCGTTATTCGGCAGGTTGTGTTTTGCCTTGCACGACTAAGAATTCCACTGGAACGAATCTCCGTCTTTTGTTTACTGTTCCTAAAATTGATAAATTGTGGTCGCATATCAAACTAAAAGCTAAATTATTGCTGGTAAAAAAATTGCCACATGTTATATTTCGACCGCTACTACTAAAAAGAGTGCAGCATAGATACTTCACAACTCATTCTCTTTGATTACTTTCTCTTTATGAGTTTGGAGTCATTCCAGTGTACATTTTACCTTTCAATATATAAACGAGGAAGTGAAGTCACACACCAACCATACTTTAATTCCATATCTGGCCGGTTTTCATGGAATGTAATGCGTGAAATGCGTACCACCTCGATATGCGAACAGCTGTTTACCAACTGTTATGTTTTCTCCAGCTACAAAACACTCTCGTAGATTCCGATTCAATACAAGACATATATTAGTAATCGTTGCGCACAAGTAATCCCATTATCAAATACGATATATCGGTTTATCGTATAACAGCGCTGTACACCTATTGTAGTGCGGTAAAGAGGATGAGAAAGCATTCTCCACTACTCCAGCTTTTGTTTTTTTTTTGGTTCGAATGACGCCTGCAAATATTATAATGCCAAGATTTTTTTTGATGGAATTCATCAAATCTCACGAAAGACTAAATAATGCATTTCAAAAGTCAAAAACAAAAGTAGCTTCTCGAGTGCCATACATTTTTTTGTTTAGAATGGAAGCGATTGAAAAAAAATTACGTTAATTTTATGGTACCTTACTTGTCTTTTACAGATAATCTAGGTACAAAAATAAAATGCAATTGGAGGCGAACCCGAATTTATTAAAACAAGTAAAAGTGACCGTATCTGTAAACTGATCATTTGCAAAAAGTGGCCGATTTGAAAGTGACCGCAAACTTTTTCAAAAAATGGTCATATTTATGATCATTCAATCAGCGATCGTATTTGGATAATGGAAAAACCCTTTAGCATCTCTCCTCTATTGTATTCGAAACCGCTACGGTGTTTTATTGTCGGTGTTTATATCTCTAGTTTTGCGATTGGAAACTAAATACCATGTACTAATTTTAGCGTGAAGACATTCCAGTTTGGATTAAGGTGTAAAAGGAAAATAATTCAAGTGATGATGAACAGACAGAAGCGAATGAGCGAAAAGGGAAGGATGGCACAATATGGCAGCGAAACTCTATGTAAAAGCAAACTTGTTGTTAATAAAAATTATCAAATTTTATTTATAATAATAACTTAAAATTAAAATTTAAAACAAAATTTCATTCAAAATGTATAGAAATCTTACATAGATGAAGATAAAAATTCTGTTGTAAACACAAGGGAACGATATAAATCCTGTTAATTAATGAATAATATCGTGTGATCAAAAAAAAAAAAAAAAAAAAAAACGATCAAATCGCTGAAAAATAAAATCAATTGATACCAAAAAATTTAATTTTCTCCTTACGAGTTAAAATTATGTTTAATTTTTGATCAAAAGAAAAGAATAAAAAAAATGTTGCTGTTAGTTTGTTTATTTTTGTTTTTTAAATCTTCACACATTTTACTACCTACTAACAAACACATTCATCTAATAAACACATGTGTTCCAACAAACACATTTTTAAATTGGAAATATAAACGTACCAATTACATAAAATAAAAAATTTTCGTGGACATAATTTAGCAAAGACACAGAAATATTTATTTCGTAATACAATTTATTAACACTTGGCTTTTATGTCGCTGCAAAGTTAGCGGTGTCACCTTCTATTTATGGTTATTCAATGACTTCGTGAACCATTTCATAATATGATCACGTTACGAGACTCGAGTATGACAGTTCTAATTATTAATACCCGCCATATCTCGTTCCAAACTTAAACGCTTTACCATTACAGTTTTGTTTATATGTCAAAGTGTATTTTACAATCAAAATGTAAAGTACAGAAAACAACAAATACAAGAAAATCCTTTAAAAAAATTAATTTTTCATTACAATGTCGTAATAATAAAAGCATTTCATTTTCCCCTTTGGTAGGTCGACACAAGCATAGTATGTATACGTATATACGACTAATAATTGTATATATTCATACATAGATGTACAAATTTCTCTCATAATTTTATCTATCACATACATAATCATCATCATCTTTTTTATAAATTAAGAGAATAAGAGTATTTTATTCTCGATACATTTTCATTTATCTTTTTTTACATTATTTTGTATGATATGAAAATTGAATTGAATGAAAATTTGTTCTTGTTGCTGTTGTTGGATTGTCATGATGGAAAATGATTTATGTATGTTTTATCTGTATATATGTATATATAATACGTATTATATATAATACGTATAAAGATTCTTGTGTATGTATGCATAGTATATGAGATGAATTTTGGAATAAGGCGATACGATGGCGCGTGGTGGATTTTTTTTTGTAATGAGGATGAAGACGGAATTTTTTTTTGTTGGTTATATACATTTTGTGTGTTACTTGAATGAATGAACACTAATTGGATATTATTATTTTATATTCAATTTTAATTAATTTTATTATTTTTTTGCCATATCTTCTCTCTATCTCTCTACAACCATGTACATTTATATATATATATATATATATATATATATATATATATATATATATATATATATATATATATATATATATATATATATATATATATATATATTAATATAAATATATATATGTATATATATATATATATATATATATATATATATATATATATATATATATATATATATATATATATATATATATATATATATATGTATATATATATATATATATATATATATATATATATATATATATATATATATATGTATATATATATATTTATATATATATATATATATATATATATATATATATATATATATATATATATATATATATATATATATATAATACATATATAGTTTTGTTCTTTGCCAACATAACTAAAAATGTACACAGAAAAATTGTTGGTATTTCCTTGAAATATTATGGGCTGAGCGGGTTAAGTTATAGTTATAGTTTTCGAGCGGGTTGAGGTAGTTATGTGAAAATTGAAAATGTATTTTGAGAGGGAAAAAACTGAACTAAAATTTAATTAATTAAAGAAATTGTATTTTAGTTCTCAAGTTTGTCTGGAAAGCTTTATTTTTTTTATTATTATTGTTGTTGTTTTAGTTTTGAATTTGCTCATATTATGTATGAACATAATATATGTATTGGATATTCCATATACAATTTTCAATATTTTTAGTCCTAATATATATATATATATATATATATATATATATATATATATATATATATATATATATATATATATATATATATATATATATATATATATATATATATATATATATATATATATATATATATATATATATATATATATATATATATATATATATATATGTATATATATATATATATATATATATATATATATATATATATTATATATATATATATATATATATATATATATATATATTTATATATATATATTTATATATATATATATATATATATATATATATATATATATATATATATATATATATATATATATATATTTATATATATATATATATATATATATATATATATATATATATATATATATCGAACTTTATTTTAAATTATTTTAAGTATATATAGCATTTCAGTACTCGAAGAACCTGTCTTATGTAAAATTTTATAAATCTTAAAATAAAATTAGAATTTTACTTGTTTCTAATTATTTTTCTAATTACCACTTTTCAGAATTTCAATTAATTGTTATTTAAAATTTTTAATAAATTAGGTTATTGTCTAACGTTATAGTTAATGGTACGTATAAGTATATTGTTTGCTGCACTGACCAATTTAAAATATTCAATATAAAAATGGTTTTGTCTGCTTTTCATGAATTTCACTAGCTCTAATTATGTTATGATACCTACTTATTCTTTTTTCTAATTAAATATAGAGGTTCGAAGGGAGACCAAAATCTGTATTTAAAATACATATATGTAAAAGTGAGAGAATACATCATGTAATAAAAAAATTTAAGCATCACAAATACGCTTTAAAGGTATTGTAATTATCACAAATTTTGATTCACACTTTGAAGATTGTTTACTTTTTTCATTCTATATAGGCACTTCTATATAGTGCATTTCCAAATTGACTTTAATTCAATTACAACACTTTTGAATAAGACAGGGCCCAAGATAGACCCAAATCCTGAAGGTTCGCTTGGTTCTTAGATAATATTATAATTTAATCGATGTATTAGGCTATTAATAAGTTTCCTTTTGACTAATTTTTTCTGGTTTTTCACCTTTCCTAGCCGTAACAGACGTTATTGCCATAAAACCTCGCATCTTGTCATTGGTGCTAATACAGCTTTGGTAGCTTTTATTTGCATTTAGTTATTGAGGAGTAAGTATGTCAGCACAAATCATTAGTCGTTGGAGGCTGGTAATTATATACGCTTATATATTTAATATATTTGTTTATATACTAGTCACTAAAGGAATCTTTAAATAAGGCTATATTGGCTAAGCCACTTCTATGACTGTAGTTAATTCTAAGTAACCGTTGGCCAGATAATGATAGTAACAGTTATTTGTGTTGATCATTCATTCTTTTATAGGTTACGATTATCGTTGGTAAGACGAGATTTTTTCTTTATGATAAGTCATATACAGTTAATGTTTTTAGGAATCCGTATTGATATTACTCTAACTAGACTATCTAACTCTGGGTTAGTATTGTAACATTATGTTTTATACCCCTGCTCTGTAATAAAGTGTTGTCATAGTGAGTGTTACCATAACGATTCGTTTCTTTGAGCGTTGGAAAATATTATCATAAAATAAAATAAAACTATCAGTCTCGTTCTTTTCATTGAATCGAAACATTGTAAAACTTAAATAAATAAAAATCTTTAAAATAACGAATAAAGTAATGTTTATCAAATCATTGTACAAAATGTAATAATAAAAAACTTGTATAAATTTGTATAAAGACAAATTTAAAGAAATCTTAAAAAAAAATATTTTTATACTTGTAAGCAAACAACAAACAAATAAGAGACAACAAAATATCTTATTTACCTGTCCGTTGCACATTTTGATCAATTAATCTGTCCGTTGCACATTTTGTTGCTGAGTGGTTGTCTTCCTTGATTAGCACTAAGTAGCCAATCTAAGTTGGCTCTCAGTACTATCACTTGGCTCTTTGTTATAAACTCTTCATAATTAATTATTAGAGCAATATTTACTTCCCAATAATACTTATGAGTAACCTTTAATAAGAAACCTTTAGATGCCTCGTCCTTTCCTGAAATTTATCTTGGCAATTCACTTATTCCGTTTTCAAATACTGTTAAAGATTTAGAGTTAGTTTTTAATAAATCTTTTACTTGGGGTGACCACTTAGTTAATATTAGTAGAATGGCGTTTTGCATGCTTAGTTGTTTGTACAAAATGCTAGGGTTTACGGATAGTCAATTTTAGAAACGAACGTTTATGTTTTATCTTCTCCCACATTTTATTAATGGTGAACTACTTTTGTTTGGAATACTTCAGGAGGATATGTATATTCTTCAAAGATGTTTAAATGCTCATTTCTTCTTATTCTAATGTTGTTTTAGGATGTAGTTTATCTACCTTTTTTGAACTTCGCGTTTGTCTTTTTATATTCAAACTTCTTAAAATTAAGCAGCCAATTTATTTGTATGGGAAGTTGCTAATAAGTAGGTTACATTCAGTTAACTTGCGGATACTCCCTCCAAATAAATTTTGTAGATCGTTAAATAAATCCTTTTCGTTAGAGGTATTTCTCTCTGGAATTTAATTCCACTTGTTATTACAAGGCTATAAGCTCGACAAAATTAATTAAGTTAAAATTTTTTAGAGGGGCGTTTTTATTATTATTATTATTATTTTTTTTTTTTTTTAGTTTTACGAAAACTTTTTACTATAAATTTATTTCTTTAAATTGTACATTAAAGGTAAATAAAAGTTTCAAAAATCCTAATTATAATTTTGTTTTGTTTTTAAACTATTCTGACTTAAGTACTCAATAGTTTGTAGTATTTTATTTTTTTAATTTTAATTTAATTCTCTGATCTTTTTTAATTAATTATATAAAATTAATAGTAATATAAATGATACTATGATAGCAACAAATTTTATTATTATTATTATTATTATTATTATTATTATTATTACTTCATTTCGTGTAGCGCATTTCATTATAAATGAGCTCTAGCTCAAAATGAGGTATTCTGTATGGGGTCAAATCGTTTTGAAAAAATTAAGAGGTTTTTATGTCTAATGGAAGCAAATGTCGGTTTTGATGTTATCATAATTGCATTCATAGGTGCTTTTCCTCTTAATTCTAAATTTCAAATGTATGTAACATATACATACAAAGAACCACAGATTTAACTATTGTATCAATCTCTTGTGGAATTAACATCTTTAAACAAAATCAAATATATCGTAAAGCTAAAGTCCAACACTATTCCAAATAATTCCATAAGGAATATTAATTTTCTATCTTTTTGAAATTGCCACTTTTTTCTATTACTTTTTAAGTTTTTTGTTATATAATTGAATTTTATCTACTTGTCGTACATATTACATCGTACGTATTCTATAGTACTTTTCGTCTTATCAAACCGAATATCAGTTTATATATTTCATAACAGCAAAAAATTATTTTGTCGTCGTCTTATTCTTTTAAATTTTTTTATGCTGTTCTTTACTTATATACTTGCTCGTGTCTTGTTAATAGTGGGGTGAATTTAATAATAAAATCTATTAAATTAAATTGAAGATAATATTTTTAGATTTCTTATTAATGGTTATGTTTAAGAATTGAAATATGCCATTTTGGTTGCACTTTACCATCAAATAGGGGATATTGGTGGGATTTTTTTATACTAAAGAAGACGAAGTTTAAATATGTATCAAAGTTAAATGTGAGGGGTTTACATTTTTTGAAGTGAATAAAAAAATCTTAAACATATACCTCATAAAAATAAATTGCTTCCACGAATAACGCGGCCTCTGAGTTGCTTATTCAAATGTACATCCTGTACACACAAGTCGAATAATTTATTCAACAAATTGTTCAAAATGAAAACTTTACTTTTGTTATTGCATAAATTTGCATTAAGCCTTATAATGACAACTATCATAATACATATATGGGTAATTATATTATCAGTCATTAACGAGTACATCTACACATATGTAGCACAAAACAAAACTAAAATTACCCTGACAGCACAGCAATTTGCCCGTCTAATTTCCAGACAGCTAATTTTCCGAAGAATAAAATAATAACTTCCTCCAAAAAAAAATAACCATAATAATAATTATTTCCCAATTCCATATAATATAAACAATCCACCACCAACCAACCAACTCGCTGCTCGTTGCTGTCAATTAATTTTTTTTCTATCCATCTACCCGTACACTCCACCATCCTATATGATTTTGTGTTGTAAATTAAGCTAGAATTGAATCAAACATACAAAAAAAAAAATACAAAAATCACTGACCATGGATGCTTTCGGTTCATGATCATCACCACTCCTCTCAATCCTCTTCAAAATATGTAATATAATATCGGGGTTTGGGAACCACCATTCTCTCAGACCAACCGCCAAGATTTTATTGCAAGAGAGATGATGATTTATTTTAATTTCACATCAGCTTTTAATAATTTGTTTTGATTATAGGGCGCGTGTGTCGAGAGAAAATATTGTGCCGGATGACATTCGTAAAAATAGTACGACCGAATTATATTACCCCGCATTTTTCTCTTCATATACGTGAAAATGCATAACCATTTTTGAATTTATAAATCTCGTAGTTTTACTCTCTGTGATGATGGCTGTATACGATGATGTTGGTTGTGGAAAAAACAGAAATTTAAAACAGAAAACAGAAAAGGAAATAACAACAATTCAGTTTATCTTACGCGGCTGGTGAATCTAAACCTATATAAACGTTGTGTAGATAAAAAAAAATTAATTTTCAATGACGGAAATCAAAGTATTTTTATTTTAAGGGGAAGTTAATTTCCTTGTGTTTTCCCTGATTTTCTTTAAAGATTGGAAAAAGTGTTGTGAGTTTTTATTTTAATTTTTAGAGAATATGTATGTACATCGGAAGTCAACGACCTTTAAATAACGTAAAATTGGATAATGTGAATGTGTATTTTGTTAAATTTTCGCGCGTGCGATTTTAGAAAAAATTTCTAAATTAATGTAAAAAGAAAGAAGGAAACTGTACAGTGTGTGTGTATGTGTTTGATATAAGTAGAAATAATGGCATTCGACCTGAGACAATAATTTTATGATTTAATTTTTTTTTGTTGCTTTTCTTGAGGGGAATATCAGAATCGTCATCAACAAAATAATGAAATGGCAATGGTTTTTCCTCAAATTTATCATTCTTTCTCATTTTTTCTCGTTTTTTGTTTGTTTTGTGTAAATTTTTATCGAGAAAAGCTTTTATTTTAGATCACACACAAAAAAAAACAAACCAAACATATTAAAAAATATAAAAGAACTGTGTAGACTTAATGGTGTCTTTTAGTTAAATTTTCCATTTTTTGATGTTTTTTTTTTTCATTTTCTATCCAACATTACAAAATTTAACATACGAAAATAGTCTGTATCTTAATTTCGCCGGAGGAAGTGGATTTAATATTTACTTAGAATAATATTTTAAAAAACGTGTAGTTAATATTAATAAAATTATATTATTTTTTAGTATTATTTTAGTTGAAAAAAATAATAAAAAATTATCAAAGTAGATTAAGTGATTAAATCAATTTAAGTGGATTACGTGAATAAAAAAAAATTATAGTGAAAAGTGTTATTAAATAAATGCGAGTGTAGTATTATTAATTATTTTTAACAATCGTTTTGGAAATTAAACATTTATTTAGTTAACAGTTAACATCAGAATATCTATTGAAAACCCATCTTTTTTGGATTATCTTTGACGCCACGTGGAATACACAAAAGCAAAATATTTATTTTTTAATTTTCTTTACTATACAGTACGAAATAATTAGGTAAGTTAATAACACTTTCTTACCTTGAATTTGATATATAAACAGAATTAAAAAAATTGTTCTGTAACATTTAACTATTCCAATTTAATGTAATTGCAAAGCGACACACAAAAAAATATTTTTTAATTAGATTTTCATAATGAATATTTTACTCTAAATATAAAATATACACACGATATATATATATATATATATATATATATATATATATATATATATATATATATATATATATATATATATATATATATATATATATATTTATATATATAAATAAATATATATATATATATATATATATATATATATATATATATATATATATATATATATATTTATAAATATATATATATATATATATATATATATATATATATATATATATATATATATATATATATATATATATATATATATATATATATATATATATATATATATATGAATTGATCCTTATATATAGTATATTTTGTATTTGGTATCGAATCAGTGAAAAGAAAATTCCTTAATTTTGTTTTCCTTATATACTATTACCACTTTAGCCGAAGATAATTATGATGAAACCTAATTTTTCTTTATGTGTATGTTTAAATGCTCATTAGCGAAATAGATTCATACTTCCTTCTATTTTTATTTAAATGATTTTTCGATTAAATAATAAATTGCACCCTAAAAACCATTTAATGATAATTTGTGCAAGATTGATTAAAATAAAAATGTATATAAATTAGCTATGTACATGAAAAAAAAGTAATTAAAAGTTTTTATTTTGGTTTTTCATTTATTTTTTTCCATTTGAAAGTAATGCCAATTAAAAGTGCTTTGTAACAATTGTATTTTTATACGCATATTTTATTTTCCACAATGTCTGTATGTTCCCCTTTGTTTAATTAATTGTTTTTTTTTTGTTATAAATATAATTGGAAATTTGGTTTAAAAAATATATTTGAAAAACAGCAAAATCGTTGCTTATTTTGGTACGGGAGTCCTATAAGAAATGAAATGAGTAAATTAAAATCCTGCATCTGCCGAATACTATGATAAAGTAGATAAAGTGTTATTTTGAATGGCTTAACTTACTGGAAGATATCAGGCTAAGACTATCGCAACATTATTACAAAGCAATGTGTTTGATTTACTATATTTACTTATATAATATAAATAATTCATAAAATTTTAACGAGATAACAATAACATCAAAACAAAATAAATTGAGATCAATTAATTTAACTTCGCACATCGATAGTTAAAAATAATTTCATTTCCATAACAAACAAATAGAACCTTCCTGCTTTAACTATTTTCATAATCGAATATTTATTTATTTATCCACATCTTACAATTTAGTAATATATATTGCATAGTCTATCTTGAACATGTGCTCTTTCTTGAAGGACTATGCAATAATATGATTAAACAATAATTAAAAAATAATAATTAAAATAAAAATAATATTGGTAAGTCCTTGTCGCTTTCATCCTCCGACTGATTACAATTTAATTTGGGTCGAAAATTTTTAGGAACTACACATTTTTCAGCATTGGTAAGACTAAAAATTGCCCGTAACTTTTTTCGATAATGGAGCACTGTGTTCGTATGAACCTCTTGAACCTTCGTACGTGAATTTGAAACACCATCAATTCTTCATCTTCTGTAAGGTCGTAGTGATTTGGTTTTCCAAGACGAATCAATTAATTTTTATTATATAAATAACCGTGTGGCATTACGAGGAGTACAATTGTTATAACTTTTATCAAAATATAATTAATTTAATTAAAGTTATTTGAAACCATAATATCTAGGTACTACATCTATCACCTTGATTTTGAACTTAACACGTAAATCAATAACAACTACTTAAATTATATTTCAACAACTTTTATTTTTAACTCCATTACACAAAATAAAAACAAACGTTTATTACATATTTTTATTTTTAATTAATCAAATAATTATCTTTAATTGGAATTTTCAACTTGAAAATATATTTTCTTGTATAAATAAACAGAAAACGTAAAGCATATACAATATAATATAATACAATGAACAAAATAAAAAATATAATTTCCAATTAAGACATTAAAGCATTTTAATCATTATTAAAAAATAAATGACCATCATAAGAAATCGATTAAATAACAAGATCAATGAATAAACAAGTAGAAACGAACAAGAAAATTAAAAACACAAAGAAAATTGTCAACTTATACTCAAACATAAAAAAAATGTTATTAAATTTAATAAAAATAAAAATAAAATTACAGTCACGATGAAAAAATGAACACCATCAAATTGTTATTAATCACTTAAAATTTTTTAAAAACTGCAGCAGCAATTTTATTATTATTTTATCAAAATAATTCAATCACTAAACAATTCTTAAGAAAAAATAAAAGTAAAATCCATCGTCTTTATACTCAACAAAACAATAATAATTGTCTTCCGTATCTGCTTGAAGATTTTTTTTGGATTTTTATTAACAACAACTTAAAATTTCTATGTCATGTTTCAAGAATTAATAATCATAATTATAATAAAATCTTGTGTAATACGAACATAGGTTTGTCTGGTTGTAGTAGCTGCATATATAACCAACATACATATATAAGACAACATCCAATTTGAAGATGACTTTAATTGGTGATAATTATACGAATAATTTTTGTGTTTTTTATTATTTTTTATCATCTTGCTTTCTTTGAGAATATCCATCCTGAGAACGACAACAACCAAAATGTATTTAATAAGTATATGAGAAAAGTAATATTGAATCGGCCGAAAACATAAAAATATTTCATGTTAGTTTTTTTTTCATCTTTTTTTATTTATATTTCTTGTTTTTAATTATTTTAAGGCAACTGTTCCAGAGTTGTGGAGTAAAAAATGTGATACCTTTGGTTTGACAGCATTGACACGTTTTAATAGATATAAGGCCAAACGTGTTAGATGTTGAGATTGTTTGGTCATTAAGTAAAGCAAAAATATATTGTGAATATAACTTAATATTTCAAGTACATAACTATATTAAGTGTATCAAAAGCAAAGCAAGCCAGTGGTCATATTTAAAATGTATTTATTTGTTTAGATTTTTAGTTAGACTTAGTGTTGCTATGTAAGTGTGCCTTAATCGACTAATATAACTTAACTAAAGTATAAATTTGTTCTTATTAACAAATTCATACTTAAATACAGCGCAAGCACTAGTTTTGGCTGAACTTTAATTAAACTAAACTAAATTAAATGTCAAAACCGGCAATCTGAATGGTGACGTTATAAATACATAACACGAGAAAGAAACTAAGACGTCGAGTAAAAAGTAACTCACAATAAATTTCTGGGGTTATGTTATTACGCAATATGTCGAATGAAAACCTGTTTATTCGAAAACATTTAAGAGTAACGGAAATTATTTAAACCCCATTACCAAAATGTTGATTGAACGTGAAACTAACCAAGGATATACTCTAGTCAAATATCCTAGATTGCATCCCCTGTATAAGCAATAGATACCATTTTGGTAGATTTGTTCACATATGTTGTGAATAACATATGTTGTGAATACCTGACTTCTTTGGATGGCTAATGGATGTTACGTAACATTAAACTATACCGAAATTAATATACATTTAGATTGCTTTTTGAACGCATATTCGATGTATCGAATAATCAAAGGAGGATTATTATTATGCTTTTAATAATAATTCTAATAATAATAATTTAATATTATTAATTAAAAAGGGTCAAGCAGCTGCTCTTGGCCCTATTTCCTCGGTACCCAAGCCTTTAGGAGTTTCTGTTGCTGCTTTATTAATGATGATTAATTTAAAATATTTTTTGGTACAGATTTACTAAAAACTACATAATATTTATTCATTAAATTGGTCCACGTGTTTTTAGTTTTCTCCAATCTATTTTTATGAATTCCAAGTTTAATACGAGCACTAATTAATCTTTCGGTTTTTGGTTGTGCCCTATACAAATGTATACAACAAGTTTAAGACAAAACAAATCATTCTATTAAATTTTGAACAGGCTTCAAATCCGATCTCACTGATTTATCTACGATTTTCTTTTTATCTTGTTACTTATTCAAAAAAGGACATTTATTTTTTAGTTATACTATATTTTAGTGTTGACAGTTGTCGACATTGTTTTTTAACTCTTACATAAAAGACCGCTTTTTTGGTTTAAGGAACAACATCTTCATATGAAATACCTTGTTATAAAGATCTTGGTATAGCTTACATTAATGTATTATTTAGTTATATTAATTACCACTATCGTTACCACCACAGTCTTTAAAAAAATATTTACAATTAGTATACAAAAAAATAGCATTTAAAAGGAGTACACGTCCCGCGTAATGTTATGTCAACAACACTACCAGCAGAAGATAGGCAGCAAAGTTATTGCAGCAAAACATTTGATATAATATTACATTTCACCAATGTGCTAATTAGTTACATACTTGAATTATACAAGTCAGAGAGCGAGTTTGAAAGCTTAAACTACTTGTGATGAATATAGTTTATTTAAGAGTTTTAGAATTCTTTTGAAAAATAGTACTCAGAGAATTTGCATTCTCTAAATTTGCAGAGCTCTAACCAAAAGAATATGTATCAGATGGAAAAGTCGGAACACATAATAATAGAGAAGCATTTTAACTGCCGAAAAAATTTCTCAAAAAAAAGTAGTTTTCCCTTTTTTTATGTTAATATCAATTTATCAAAATGTCCTACGTAATTTTTTTTTGGAAGAGACAGTTAAGTCTACGGAGACAGTTTAATTTTAATTACTTAGATAGAAAACTAAAAACTATTTATATTGAAATGGGGTTTCATAATAAGGTTAAAATACTCTTTAAAAGTGCATAATTTTTATAATAGCCATTTGTGACCTAACAAATGACATCACAATGATTTTACACTCCCTCTATATATATTTATTTCTGAAGGTTTATGACTTTACACCAAATTTTTCTCTTTTCAATGTTTTGAACTATATTAACGTATTTAAGTTTAGTTTCACAGTTTTCTGATCAATGTCAAGTGGAGAGTAATACTATTCCATAGAAAGTAATGTTCATATACGGCCTTAAATAATATGAAGAATTATAAATTCTTAATTAAATTTGCAGCATTTACAATATTTTAATATAATTTTAAACTTAATTTCAATTATATTATATTATATATAACATTGTATTATTACATTATATTATTTTATTTATAAGATTATATTATAAGAATTATATATACAAACCAATATAGTTATAAATACAACAAAGCCAAAAATATTGGAAAACAAATTTACAGTCACCACCTTTCGAGTGACAACAAAGAAAACGTGACAATTACACATGATTAGTCGAAAGTAATAGAACATTAGCGTTTTTTTTTTGATTATTAAATAATAATGCCATGAAATAAGACATGCCCCAATCAAGTGTTTGCTTAAGTTTTCCAGAAAGACAACCATTTCTTATGATTCTACTTTTCAAATCACAGCAAAACAATAGTGTAAATAGGATGCATATTCTATGCATCCTATTTACACTATACAATTATACATATACGAGTATATTAATACAAAAAACAGGCTAAACAGATAATTTAATTTCGAATCGAAAGCAAAAAATCGTTTCTCAATTTTTCTTTTAAGCGCTTTACCTACAGGAAAACGAAAACGAAAAGTAATTTTTAATTATTCACAAAAACTACAATATATTTCGTTTGTTATAGCTGAAATCCTTAAAACCGGTTCGTAACTACAATACAAAATTTATTTAATTCAAAAAACTAATTAAAAATATTTGGTTTCCCTAAAAATTGATTTTTAATTTTTTCGTAACGAAAAAATGAAATATTTCGATATTTTTTCGTACGGAAATAGTATAGTGGTTACAAACCGGTTTCATAGAATTTCAACTATATCATACGAAATATATTGTAGTTTTAGTTAAAAATTAAATATTAGTTTTCGTTTTCGTTTTGCTGTGGGTAAGGCGCTTTACACACGTTCTCTCTAAATATCTATCTGTCTGTCTGCCTGTATGTAAAATTTTTTTTTAAACTTTGTTTTACACTAAGTAAATATGAACATTAGGACCCGACTTAAATCAAGCAGTTGATCGCCTCAAATAGTTTTTAATTTCCGAAAAAGGTGTAGTTTATTGCAGGTATCCTATCTTGATTAATTCGAGAGGATCGTTAAGTTATATTAAAATCGGAATGGGAATTTTAAAATGACTAGTTTTGGACCACAAAATACTACACATTACAAAGTTGTACTGTATGTATTTAAATTAAAGAGTGAACGTATATAAAAAAAATTTCTAGTAGTTATGTAAACTACATATTCATTTCGTGTTACACACAATTAAAATAATAAAATATAAAATTATTTTGTATTTAATTCAACTACAACAAATAAAAAAATTACTTTTAGGTGTTTTTGCAATTTTTTATTTTTTTATTTATTAGATAATGAGTTGTAATTGTAAAATCAGATATTAATTTATCAATTTTATTTTTTCTTTAAATACCAGTCGTAATTTACAATGTAGTACACAATGTGCGTCTGTTTATTTAATAAATTTGGTACGTTCCAATTTGAACATATAAACTAAATAGTAATACTGCCTATTAGCGAATATGTCTAACATAAATTTATGTTTACATAAACTTTATATGTTTTAATTTTATTCTGTTACTGTATTATGAAAATTGAATTTTCCATCTAACAAAACCAAAAAATAAAAATAAAAATAAATTTTATACATCATAACTTAGCACAAAAACAAAACATTTTTTCTTATCAAAAATCACAATCTCAATTTAAATTAAAATAATTTTTTATTATGTACGTTTTTTTTTGCGATTACATTAAAAAACATAAATTTCCAATTAAAACAAAATAAAAAGTTTTTCATTCAATTTTTATTTTTCGTTTTGTATGTTTTTTTTAGTATTTCTCCCTTTTATTTTTCACCTCATTATTATCATCATAATACAATCGTTTCCCTTTTTGGCGTCATTGTTGGGTAATCATCATCACCAAAATGGGCATTATGTTAATAGCAATAATTTACGTTATATTCGTATTGGAAATGTAGTTGTTGAGTTAGGAACAAAAAAACGTGACTGATTGAAAAGAGTTTTGTTATTTTGAAATAATGATGTCGGTAAGCAAAACACGAAATTATTGAGCTTTTAAAATGGATTACTTATTTGTGTAACGGTGAAGCTATTAAGCGCGGACAGTAACTAAGATTGGGTTCTTTAGAAATTTTATGGATTTAATAGGTGTATGTAAATTATAATTATGTTAAATGTACTCCTTTATTAAAGTTAAATAAATCTTCGGATTATAAAAAATGCTAATTAGAATACATTATCTGTGAACAAAAATGAAAAGACATATTTAACCAAGTTATTTGAACGAGTTCAATAGGAACGGTTTCAATAGGAACGCAAAGTGAGTTACAACTGTTTTGATCGCAAGATAATGAGTGATACAATAATGTTGAATTCAATACTTGGATAGTACCACCAATACTGAAGTTCATTAATTTAGGGTTGCAACTCAAAATCATGAAATGAACAAAGATCCATTTTTTCAGTAAAATTATATCATGTTTCATTGCATAATTTAAGGAATCTGTAGCGACTTCGCTACACAAACACAAAACAATTATTCAGATATTTCGTGCACATTTATATAATTCGCTAACGCTACATAATATAATAAATATATATAGAGCGAAAAGTAGAATTTGCACATTGCACTCGGTCGCCATGGCGTGATGAGATGACAATTAATTTTTAACTAAATTCCTCATCAGATCGAAACTGAGCTTTGCTTTGCACAACATCCAATTTTGAATAATTAAAATAACGACACGTCCCAGCCGTCGTCGTTATAATGGTGACCCCGACGTGATTTGAACACGCAACCTTCTGATGTTTCATTCTTCTTCTCTCTTAGTTCGTCACATACCGAACAAGCCAATCTAGAGTTCTTACTAACCACTGGTTATCTACGAGATCGCGATGGCTTTCACCAAGAGTAGTTAAGCTTCACACAAGCACTTAATATTCTTACGGTATGACTTTCAATCAGAGAAAGGGGGACAATCACTCGCAGAGGAGTACTGTAGCGACATCGCTATGCAAAAACAAAACCATTATTCGGATATTTCGTGCACATTCATATAATTCGCTAACACTACATGTACACTGTACATAAATATATATAGAGCGTAAAATAGCATTTACACATAGCACTCGGTCGCCATGGCCTGATGAGATTACAATTAATTTTTAACTAAATCCCTCATCAGATCGAAACTGAGCTTTGCTTTGCACAACATTCTGAATAATTAAAATAACGACACGTCACCGCCGTCGTTATAAATCCATATCTGAACCATGATACAATAATGCCACATCATCAGCAAACGCGACAATGTTTCCGCGCAAATCCAGACTAAAAATCGAGTTACAATATATTAAAAAAATATCAAAGGCCCCAGAACTGAGCCTTGTGGTAAACCGACATTAAAAATTTGTTCTTCGCTGAATATGCCATCAATATAAACTCTTTGCTTACGATTGAAAAGATAAAACTTAAACAAATCGAAGGCAACACCCCTTACACCGATATTACATAATTTCGATAAAAGAACGTTATGATTCACCGTATCGAAAGTCTTTTAAATATCAATAAATAAAGCAGAAGATTTGAAATTATTATTTAAAAAAGTGGTAAAATGGAGATAAGAATGCGATTAAGGCTTTTTCAGTGGAAGATTTTTTAAAAAAGCCATATTGTCGTTTATCTAGAAAATTAATTTTATCATGAGATCCCAAAAGTATATTTTTAATTAATTTTTTCTAATATTTTAGAAAAAGTGCTCAGATGAGTAATACATATAAGTATATATAGTATAACCTGCAAAGTTGACCACCTTTGTAAGTTAACCACCTCTCTAACTTTTGCTGTTTTCCCAAATCATGCGAAATTGAAAAAATGTTCATATAAAAATACCTTTACAAGTTGACCACCTCTATAAC
>OY744476.1:84785-117366 GCA_963556175.1 Tipula confusa
TAATAGTTAATTTGCCGATGCGAGAAGTAAATAAAGTAGTCGTCTGACGTACTTGCTGAGTGAACAGTTTCTATTTCATCAGAAGGCTGAGGGTTTATTGGAATTATTTCAATATCACTTCAAGTGTTCTCTGTAGCTTCGTTTGTGTTTATTTCATTTATTTCTGACATTCTGCTTATCGCGTCTGCTGCTACATTTGCCTTTCCCTCTTTGTATATTATATCGTAGTCGTAACTTTCTAATTCCAGTCTCCATCGTAGAATTTTGGAGTTTTTCTCGGATGTTTTTATAAAAATTAGAGGTTTATGCTCCGTTACTAGTGTGAACTTGCTACCGTAAAGGTGATGTATGTATTTTTTCACGGCCCATATGATTGCTAACGCTTCTTTTTCATTTATAGCTTAGTTCACCTCTGTTGGATTCAGGGTACGGGATGCGAAAGTAATAGGTCTTTCAATATTATTCTGTACTTGTGACAGAATTGCGCCTAAGGCATAATATGACACGTCTGTTGTCAGTATTAAGAATTTAGAGAAATCTGGATAGGTTCGTATCTGATCTGTTGCTATCGTTCTCTTTAATGTATCGAATGTATTGACATACCCAGGGTCTGTCAAATATATTGGTATGTCATTTTTCAGATATTTTGTCAGGTTCCTATAGTTAATCTCCTTTAGTAACCCAATAGATCTAGAAATTATTTGATTTCGTTTTGGTTTTTGGGTAGTGGCCAATTTAATTTTTTTGTATTTTTTCTTTATTATGTTTCACTCCCTCTTGCGTTACGACATGTCCTAAGAATTCCGTTTCTCTTTTTAGGAATTTACACTTGTCCAACTGGGTTTTTAGATTAAATTCTGAAAGTCTTTTTAATACAATGTTTAAATTTCCTAGATGATTCTCTAAACTATTTTCTACTATAATTATGTCGTCCATGTACATGTGATATATTCTGCCAACTAGTCTCTGTAACACATCATTCATGGCCCGTTGAAATGTGGCCGGGCTGTTTTTGAGGCCAACAGGCAGTTGACAGAACTCGAGATGGCCTTTGTCTGTCGGGAAAGCTGTTTTTACTTGCGACTACTTTTCCATTGGTATTTGGTGGAAGCCAGATTTAGGTCGAGAGTTTTAATATTTTGCACTATTTCTTTGATTGTTTTGAAATAATAATGTGCACATATATTATCGCTTTGTTTGGTAGCATAAAGCTATGCTTTATAAAATGAAAGCTCTTGTCTATCGCCAAGTGCTTCCATGAAAATTTCCCTAATTTCTGAAAATGCTTTCAAGTTTCCTACCAGACATAAAATATCCCTGGCTTTCCCTTCTATCTTATAACTTACACATTGCAAGTAAAATGATAGTTGTGTTTCCGTCACCAAAAGTTCAAACACCCTTAAAGTTACTTCGGCTGTTTGCAGCCAGGCGGTAAGCTGTTTCCTATTTCCTTCGCATTTTGGGATGGATTTAATAGGGACTGGAACATTAATAAATAATAAATATTGTACTGATTGATTGATTAGAGTGTACGGCCAAGGACGACCCAAGAACTCCCGGAATGCCGGGCACCACCGTACACCCGTGTTACATATAACAAAACCGAAGGAATGGAAGGAATGTTAGTTGTGACAGACTCGACCCGGTTGCAGACACCTAAGCGATCGATAGTTAGTGTTTTGTGGTGTAAGGAAAGGAAGGGCATGTTAGTAATGACAGATTTGACCCGGTTTTCCGGAAGCCAATATTCAACTAATGTTAGCACAAGACAATCACAATTTTGACGAGCTGCTCTGCATTATTTTTATCATCAACTGCAGTGTGCCTCCATTCAGGTGTATCAACAAATGTTTCCTAAAAGCAAAATCTATTAATGAAATATTTGCTCTTAGGCGTATGCTGTAATAAATTGAATTAGTTTTCATCTGAAATTATAAATTAATTGATTAGTAATATAATAAACTAATAATATCAAATACGAATACAAATTTATTAAATTTATTAATTACAAATTTATTAATTTTACCTATAATAATATATTTATGTTAGAATAATTCAAAATAAATATAATAATATAATTATACCACAATAATGTAGTAATACAACAACATAATAATATAATATAATAATACTATAATATAATAAACCACATAATAATAACAAATTATAAAACATAATAATATAATAACAAATTAATTTATAATTAGATGGATGCCCTATCAAATTTTGTCAAAATCACGCCACAGATCGAAAAGCCCCAAGACCCCAAGACCATTATACAATAATACTATATTGTATTATAATATTAGGCGTATGCTGTAATAAATTGAATTAGTTTTCATCTGAAATTATAAATTAATTGATTAGTAATATAATAAACTAATAATATCAAATACGAATACAAATTTATTAAATTTATTAATTACAAATTTATTAATTTTACCTATAATAATATATTTATGTTAGAATAATTCAAAATAAATATAATAATATAATTATACCACAATAATGTAGTAATACAACAACATAATAATATAATATAATAATACTATAATATAATAAACCACATAATAATAACAAATTATAAAACATAATAATATAATAACAAATTAATTTATAATTAGATGGATGCCCTATCAAATTTTGTCAAAATCACGCCACAGATCGAAAAGCCCCAAGACCCCAAGACCATTATACAATAATACTATATTGTATTATAATATTATTGTATAATATACAATAATATTATAATACAACAATACAATAACATAATTATATTATTCACTCAAACCGAAATAATATCACGAAAATCACTTTAAACAAAACTTCAACAAAACAACCACACGCTCGAACTCGATCGAACAACCGTTCTATACCCAATAGACAAGTACGTGTATGAAAATCGCATCCACACCATGCACTCAACCCGAAACAACATTACAAAAATCACTTTAAATGAAGTTTAACAAAACAATTTACACCAAAAAAGAAATAATTAGCACTTTCGCAATGTGGGGAAAAAAAATATGCTAAAACGCCAAAACTTTTCCAACACCCACAACATTCAAAAGACCCAAACACAAATACCGTTCACGAATATTTGTAAACATTTACAACCAAAATCAAAAAGGTAATCAAAACCATGCCTCTTTGCCGAACCCTTTTGTCCGCAAAACCGAACAATCAAAACCAACCCTACGACCAGCAAGCATAAACTCGAAACACGCTTCGATATTTCCACACAATTGATGAAATCGAACAGGAACATTCTAATAGGAACCTAGTACTTACATAAAATGAGAAATAAATAAACAAACAACAACAATCATACTCAATCATACAAAGAAAAAACACAAAATATAGTACAGTATGTACTATGTATACCATCTCGAACCTTCTAGAAAGTTTTTCTAATAAAGTCATGTCATAACATGATACAAAATTCACAAAAAGTAAAATTTAGATAAGTACACACACAAACATTTTACACAAAAAGCATAATTCTTTCTCAGCTCTCGGGCGCACTCACTAACACATTTAAACGCACCTATCCGTATATTTTTATACAACACAACAACAACAACTTCGATACAAATGACCACATTCAATTTTATTCTTCTCGAACATAATTCTCACACTCATACACTTCAATAAAAATCATGTCTTTAACATGATACAAAATTTACAGCAAGTGAAATTTAGAAACTCAATAAACACGAATATATACGACGTCGTCTACGCCAAGATAGAGTGCCCGTAGCACCACATACAACCAAACTTAAGCCACAAAGAAAGGCAGCAACACTATATATGGAATCAATCTAAATTAAAAAAATGAAATCCCAACTGGCAGATCCAACAATAAATAATAATTTGTGCTTATTGTACAAATATTACCTGTACTCTGGGAAAAGCGACAAAGTTCCATTTATATTTGATTCTATAATCTATTACACAACGGTACACAAGATTAAACACAGAGCTAAACATATAAATATTCACTGTCCACACTACATAACTTTTATACACCATCCAATAAATAATAAATATTGTACTATTAAAAAAACATCTCTAAAAATTCAAATAAATTACTACTATTCATAATACAATGTGCGCCAGAAACTAATAATGCACAAATATATAATATAAAGCGATTAATTACCAGTCAGTAATGTGAGAAAATTTAAAAAAAAGATGATATAATGCAATGTTATAAGTGCCAAAGATTCGGGCATGCAGCTGCAAACTGCAACTTATACTATCGATGTGTCAAATGCACACACAATGTAGGAGAATGGAAATCAAATAGAAAAAAGATAACATACAGGTATATTGTACAAATTGCAAGGCAAATAGACACCCAGCGTCCTTTAAGGGGTGTCCAATATATCAATCTTTATTATTACGTTTAGAAAAAGATAAATGACAAAAGAATAACAATTATAACAACAAGGATAATGCAGGTATCCCAATAACCGCAAACACGTATGTGAATGCAAACAGTGGCACATATGTGGAGATGACTAAAGGTAAAAAACAAAATAATGCTAATAATAATACATATATAAACAAAAATACAAATACAAGTACAAATTTATAAAAAGTTCATTTAAAATGACGGAAGTTTTTAATGTAATTCCACAACTGTATAGTTTCTTTTCGGCATATACTATAGTCGATGTAACGTTTAAAAAAATTATTTCAAAAGAAATATTTGTCAATTAAACCACTTTCTAATTTAATACTAAATGGTCTGCAAGAATCGATGTCATTAAGGCACTAAGTAAACAGGCACTAAGTAAGGCACTAACTCCAAAATATGTAAGAAGCTTTAATATGTTTACTACAGATCACTTACAAAAATCAATAGGAAGAGAAGAAGCCACAGGCACAGAAACCATTAATAAAGACAGAAGTAAATCCACGAAGAAGATTTTTTCTATTTTTTAAATTGGTGATTTTACAAAAACAACAATCAAACAATTAAGTGAGAATTTAAAAATGTTTACACTCTTCCGCAGTTGCTTATTACATTTTCGTAACATTATGTGTGTGAGTGATCATTCCTTGATAGATATCACAAACGATCATGAAATCGGATTTACAAATTTATTTTCTTCATCATTTATTGCTTTTTATCAAAACTAGCAACACTGTGCTCGTAAACAGTATTCGTAGTATTTTATGTACCCCAGATAAAGAATATTCTTCATTTATGTATATATCTAATATAGCATTATTATAATGTTATAATATAGTTAATACCACCGATTGTCATATATTATATAAAATATGGATTATTTATATATTATATGTACATACATAATTGATTGTTGTTGTTGGATTTCTTTATGTTCATTAATAAATTTTACATGACTAGAGAAAAAGCGCTTTGAAAAAATGGAAGTTTTAAGATTGTTTTTGTAGGCAGCAAATAAATTAAAATAAAACCCATTACTGGGTTAAATTCGAAATATGTTTGAAAGATTTAATGTTTTGAATGATAATTGATAGTAAAGATTAAATTATTAATCTAATTATATTTATTCCATACATTTAATAATGACTTATAAAGAAAGCAGGAAATTAATTCTTAACCAAATGTATACCTAATAAATGATTTAAATAAGTACAAACTATTTTCCTAAAACAAGGAATTTCAGAATTTATTGTTGCCTGGGTTTACTGTGATTGTTACATTTTATCTTTAGATATTAGTGAATATCAGAATTTCTTTAGGTTTTGTGGGAAATGTTCTCCGCTGATTCCAGCATATGTTGATTATATATTTTAGGAAGATCTAATTCATTTTTTTTACAGTATTTTTAAGAATGACAACTATAATTTACTTTCATGTAAAGGATTTTGACAAAAACCCCCTTTTTTAATTTTTAATATTATAAGAAATATTTTTCATAAATTAATAATATTTAGTTATATTTGTTAATAATAATCTCTTGTTTTAAGTAATACTGTGTTGATTTTTAAACTTTAACTTCCATCTTCTGAAAATGCATTTTATGTTGTTATGTAAAACATGTTTAGTTCGGTAGTATTCCAAAAAAAGAAACAAATGTGTATAATGTCGTACAAATTTAATTTTTTCCATAGCTTTTAAGTACGGCTAACGAGTTGATTTTTTTATTTTTGTTAATAATGTATTATCCATACACAAATAGAAATCCAGCAAGGATAATTATAATTATAAGTAAAAGTCGTAACAAGGTTTCCGTAGGTGAACCTGCGGAAGGATCATTACTGATTTAATGATCAAAACCACAAAAATAAATGTTCACATTAAGTTCTACTAATATTGTAAATCTAACATTGATAGTTTTACCAAGATTAAAGTTATTCGCTTAATGTGTACAAAAATACAATTTTAATTTACAATTACAATTTTAATAAGTGGATGTTTGCACATAAGTTTATTCCGCAGAAATGTGGGGTTTTCCTCATTGATATTTAATAGCACAATCAAATGTCACTTAACATATGTAACGGGTGATTCATTTAGAGGTACTTTTTTCAAAATAGATATGGTATTTTTGGTCAGTATTGTTTGACATTTTATCATGGAAAGACTTAACCCGGCCCAGCTCTACAATTATTCAGCCTATTTAAAACAATTGTTGTTCAGTGATGAGGCCCATTTCTGGCTTAATGGCTACATTAATTAGCAAAATTGCCTTATTTGGACTGAAGAGAAACCCAAAGAGGTTTAAGAGCTACCATTATATCCAGAAAGAACCACGGTTTGATCCGGTTTATGGGCTGGTGGAATCATCAGTCGATATTTTTTCAAAAATGAGGCTGGCCGGAACGTTACTGTGATTGGCGTCCGTTTTTCCACCATATTAACGGACTATTTGCTATCTAAAATTTAAACCCGTGATCTCGATGACATTTGGTTCCAACAAGACGGCGGCTGCTTGCCACACAACTCGCAAAATCATGGCTTTATTGCTAAAACAATTCGGTGAACAGTTAATTTCACGCTTCGGACTAGTGATTTGGTGGAATTCACTTCCTATTACACACTCACACACCTTGAACTAAAAATGAAATTATAAATTTTCAAAAGAAGAGATCGAGCCAAGCACGTCCGATCTCTTCAACGATCAACCATTTTAGATTGCACTCTGGAAATGTTTCTAAATAATGAAATGTTAATTAAGTAACGAAATAATATTTTAATAATGAAATTATAATTTATATTAATGAAATAATAATATATAAATATTTTTATTGATAAACCGAAGTTTTGTGTTATCATTATAATTTAAATTACCTTCCCATTTTTCAATCTGACGTTTAAATATTCAATTGCACATACATTCATACGGAATTATTCCCGCCAATTTTTATTTTTATTTTATACACCCATACATGCATATAATTATGTTTCGTCTTTTTTCGACTTTTCGCAACAAGTTTTATACGACTTCTTAGGCTAACTTGAAACTTAAACGATGGAAAATTCGAAACTTAGTTTCGAATTAATATTCGAAAAATAATAAAAAAGTCGAATTTAAAAATACTTGGGATGTAAAGATTTTGATATGTACTAACATATACACTAACCGTCAAAACTCTCTTTACTACAAGCCGTATTCATTGCATACTAATACTATTTAATCATATACACATGAGAATGTATTGTAAGTAAAAAACGTGTCGAGATATGATTTCGAAAAGGGTATAAAAAAACAAAACCTTCTTTACTACAAAACTTTCGTTGACACATATTATCATGTATTTTTAAAATGTATTAGTGAAAATATATACTTTAGATGTGTAAGTAACTATCAAAATTGTAAACGTATGCGCATTATTTGATTTTATTGTTTATTTTTTTTACACATTATTCGCTATCATATCCCGACACGATTTTCTACTTACAATACAATCAAAGTATATATTTTTGTATAGCATAAGTATGCAAACAATACGGCTTGTAGTAAAGAGGGTTTTGTAAAAAAAATATCATTCGCATAATATAAAACAAGAGAGTAGTTGAAAATAGAAAAAAATTGTACAATACAAACAAATAATTTCACAATACAAATAAATACAATACAATTTGGGTCTTATTAAAAAATTAAGAGACGAAAAAATACTCTATTATCTATACACCTTAAGTAGTGTGCGTAGTGAGATAAAAATGTTAAATAGTGGTAGTAAGAATGAGAAAATTAAACATTTTTTTATATGGATTTTGATAGCACTAATATACTCAATTGTGTACATAGGTTTTCTTTATTTTTGTGATCGAAAATTATTGCAATAGAGAGGGTTTTGTATGCTGTTTTCACTTACACATGTGTATATTTTGTATACCTGTTAAAAAAGTCGAAAAAAAAGCCAGTATCATAATACCATTACCAATATAGAATATTTTTTTTGTTTTTGACAAAATTTGCATAAAATATAAATATATAAATTTTTATTATCACAAAGAAAGTTTACTCTTTTTTGAAATAATTTTTATTTGTATAAATAAAACAAGAAATATTGAATTCTTAGATTTTATTAAAACACGGTTCCATATTTCGTTTTATAAATGCAGAAAAGAATAATTTTATATGGTGATAAAAGTATACAAAAGAGTGACAGAATAGTCTTCTCACGCAACAATACCTATATTGAGTTACTGGACAAAAAATGGTGAATCCAGCTAAATGAAACCAAATCAATTCATGTTAACTTTACCAACAAAAAAGCTACATCAGCTTCTCAAAATTAGTTTTTGCATGGTGCTATATATGGGGTTGCGGCTAAATAGCGGTAAATATTTCTTTAGCGGTAAAAATCAATAGCGGTAAATATTTGTTTAGCGGTAAATATTTTTCAGAGATCTACAGTATTTAAACCAGCTGCCTGGCTTAATATACTCTTACTAATAAACTATATTTATTAACTAATAAATATCGTGAAAAACATCTATAGGTGTTCCAGTTGGCTAAAGATGAAATCTAATTATTATTAGATAGGGACCTTTCCGTCCCAGGACATTTCGTAATACATATTTAGAAAAAATATCTAAAACGTTTTCTTATCTAACTCTTTGTATATAGGTTTGGATATCAAAAACTCTATAATAGCTTTATGCAAATTTGAATTATATTAATTTTTTGTCAAATTACCGTATAGTGTCAACGCATTTTAATTTTTTTTTTTGATCAAATTTATTACTAGATAAACGCGACAGATTCAGTATATGCCAAATTGATGAAATATTTAAATTTATGTTATCCACTACAATGTTTCACTAAAATGTTAGATATACAATTAAAAATTGTTTGATGTTTATCCCGCACGTTTTATTATTTTTCCATTACACATTTTCGGATATATACATACTCTATAATAAATTTAAATAATAAATTACTCACAACAGTTTATTCATCCAAAACTCCACTGCTATACACCCGCCTCATATCCATTGTAATTTACGTACGAACATAAATATAATATGTATATAAAATTTCAATGCTAATTAAAGCATATTACAATAAAATGACAACTGTCTCATTTTTTCATCCCGTTCCTTCAACCGGAATATTAGTTGACAATAAAATAACGAGAAAACTAAAATAAATTCATTTCTTCTTCATAAATAATTAATTAAAACTCGAAAATGCATAAAAAAATGTTATAATCTATTAATGGAATATTATAATTATAATTATTACGTCGGGTTTTATCCATTCAATTTAGAGAAAAACTAGAACCAGCAAAATATATTTTTATGGAATTTTCTTTTATGTTTTTTTTTGTTTCCAATGGTTTACTTTTTATTTCATTTGAAGTTGGGAACTTCTGTTGATTTTAATTTAATTTTCATACATAAAATTACATACAAAAGCCCCAACAACACAAGCACGGTAGCATCAAGAATTCAAAACGAAAATCATCAAAAAATATTATATATATATATATATATATATATATATATATATATATATATATATATATATATATATATAATATACATATATATATATATATATATATATATATATATATATATATATATATATATATATATAAATATATATATATATATATATATATATATATATATATATATATATATATATATATATTTATATATTTATATATATATATATATATATATATATATATATATATATATATATATAAATATTTATATATATATATATATATATATATATATATATATATATATATTATATATATATATATATATATATTTATTTATTTATTTATTTATATATATATATAATATATATATATATATATATATATATATATATATATAATATACAGGGTGTCCTTAAAGTGGCTGACACGAATAGTACCGTTGGATTCCTTGATCAAAGCCCTTGATAATGACTTTACTTCTACCACTTCGCACTGTGGAGCCCCCCTATCAAGTTACAGACGTTTAAAGAGGAGCCCTCCAACGTCGTACCTTGTATTAAAGATAACTCAATATCAAGAGAAAGAACCATTTGTGTTTCTCAATGTTTATATCGTAAAAGCTGATTAAATTTTCTATCAAATTAATAAATATAAATATTTACGTAAAAAGTATTTCAAATTAAAACAAAACTTTTAGAATTGAAATTTTTTTAAGAAAATTTTTTGTTTCTTTACCATTTATCTTTTAACAATTACTCTACGACAATAAATATTTTTTGATTAAAACATAGTTCAGACTTTGAATATATATATATATATATATAATATATATATATATATATATATATATATATATATATATATATATATATATATATATATATATATATATATATATATATATATATATATATATATATATATATATATATATATATATATATATATATAATATATATATATATATATATATATATATATATATATATATATATATATATATATATATATATATATATATATATATATATATATATATATATTATATATATATATATATATATATATATATATATATATATATATATATATATATATATTTACATGCACCACTGTATCATCAACATCACCGTTAACTGACGTACCAAAAAATTATAAATTTGGACATTTTTTTTTTTAAAGTTGGGTGTAGTTTTTCATCAACAACAGTCATAACAGTCGTTTATCAGTGACATGGAAATCTCCTATTTATCGATCATACTGTAAACACATACGATAATGGAAATTCCATTAGCAAATAACTTTCCAAAAAAAAAATATATGTGCTTTTATGTTTTCTAAATCAAAACTTTTAAAGGGGAGTTCCGGTTTATTTTCATGATTTATTTTTTTTTTTTTTTTTTGTATCATCAGACTTTATTTCTGTGAATAAATCACTGGTTTGTTGCTAGATACTTTAAGCAGCAACCATTTTTAATGAATGTTATTTTTAATAAAAAAAAATTATTAACAACCAATTGTTATCTTGATTACATCCAATCGTTATGTTGTTTAAATTATCACAAATAAAAAAAACATTTGAAACCATTCAAAAATTCAATAGTCCTGAAAACTCATTAAAGTTAGCCCATCAAACTGTAGTATTCATGCCACAAAATAAAAAATAAAAAAATAAAGAAAATACTCGATAGTTACTCCTTGAAAACTGTGAAATTTATGAGGTTAAACCGCAATACAATAGACTTTTATGTCACTAAATGCTTGAACATGATGGAACGGCCATTGACTGGTTAATAAAAAATTGTTAATATCTTGTAACGAGTGTTTGCAAACCCTGCGAAATTTTAATTCAATAAAGAGATAACTTAAACTATAAAAGGTTAAACTGGTACAACAAATTGAATTCGTTGCTTTGTTAATGGTGCTCCAAAGTACTATATAATGGTAATACAATTGATTGTAGAAGAAAACAATTTTAGAAACGAGTAGTACGAAAAGTTGGTAATGTCATTAATGGACATTTAATTAAATTAAGATTTTTTTTCCTGTTTACTTTCGGTTTTTATCTTTTGAATTGGTAATTAAATGTCTATATGTACAGTACAATCCATAGATAAACATTTTTTTTTGTTGGCATGGACATGGTAATGTAGTTGTATTTTGAAATGGCAAAGATGAGCACAAAAAAAAACGGTGAACGGTTTTTCTTTTAATTTAAAATTAAAATGGAGTTTATAAGTTACGGTTGTCTTGTCAAACCAACGCCTTTTTCCCTGAGATAAGGTAAGGCATTATCACCGCGACATGTTTCAAATTACCGTAGCATCTGATAAAAGGATTTTCCAATTCAAGAAGCCTGTTACAGTGGCGCCCAAACGTATATATATATATATATATATATATATATATATATATATATATATATATATATATATATATATATATATATATATATATATATATATATATATATATATATATATATATATATATATATATATATATATATATATATATATATATATTAATAGTATTTGATTAGATGCTTAATTTTCAACTCGAATTTAAAGTATTTTAGTATTTTTCTAGTACAACCAACACCAAATAATTTGCGTTACCAAAGTTTATTTTAATTTTTTTTTGGTGTATAATATTTAAGTTCTTATATTCCTATTTTTTTGTTCAGCTTTGCCATTTGATTTCATTCCCTCCAAGTATATTTATATATAATATTGTATCGAATTATTTAAGTTACGTTTTGAGAACACTAGTACTTATTGTTTCTAAAATTTTAAAGATTTTTTTTTCTGAAGTTTTAATAATTTTGTTGTATTGTTACCAATTTTGATTTTAATGTTTTTTTATTGAATTTTGATTATATTGAATTACTTAAAAAAAAAATTCAAATCAAAACAAACCAATGTCATCCAAACTTAATCTATCAAGTTTAAAGTCAAATGTGGTGAATATAGAAACTTTTGTGCTAGATATTGTTCCAAGCGAACCTGACGCATTTGAACTAGTATCTTCTATGATTAGAGAAGCATACGCAGGGACAAGATATATTAGCCAGCGCGAATGCATAGAGCAGCAGGTAAACGTCCTGGAGATGAAATTGATAACTGCAGGGCGATGTTACAGTTAAAAATTATATTGGCAACATGTCAAATATTGAGCCTGAGAGTAGACTCAATTTATTAAAAATTATGCAAAATCGGTTAAATCATGGATAAACTCACTCGGATGTCTCTAATATTTAATACTTACGAATAACCTGCTGGTAAGGCAATAGAAGTGTGTCGTACCTTGTTGGCCAGCATGGAACATTTTATAGCGGATAGCAATAACTTAGATAATTCTTTTGAATCTGCTAATTTAGTAAAATTGGACAACATTCCAATTTCCAAAGAGAAACAAACCCAGACGGATGATAATTTAAATACGGCTGATGTTAATTCCGATGATCAGTTTAAACAAAATATAACCAGACACTCATCCGTAGATGAGTCTATTAATAAATATAGTTCTTCAACTAGTAAAGATTATCCATCCGCGTAAATCTTAACAGCAACCAAGACATTGGAAACTATATTACAAAATATACAAGATTTGCTATCTCAAGCCAATATTTTGAGTCGCGAACAAGCGAAGCTAGTTAGGTATACTTCAATAAATTCGGTAAGTTATGTGGCATCTAGACTAGATATCATGTATTCTTACGTAAGAGCAATACCAAAATCAGTAGCAAACCAACAATCGATAATGTCAAGTCAACATAATTTAACGACTAAAATCCACTGAGAGTAGCCTTAGCTTCAGTGGTGTCTATCAAATCAGTGGCACGGAGCATGTATCTGTATCTGGTGAATGCTGTGGGTGTAGAAATCGCAGCTTTCCAAGTGACTCCTCTTCTGTATAGAGATTCACTAACAAACGTTAAATCTATGACAGTACCATTAGTGCCTCTGCTGAATATGAATGTAATATCGGTGTTGCAGAGGACAATATCCAGAATTGAGAAGGCATCCAAGTAGAGCTTGACCTCTTCTATTTGTTTGAGTACTACCCCACGCATTTAAATCTCCAGAAATTACTATGGGACTACAATCTCTAGTATCCAACACTAAACAGTCTAAGAAGTGGATGGATCGCTCAATTGACTCATTTGGGGAAGCACAGCAACTGTACATATATATTCCATTGACTTTTCCTCTAACATATCCCGTGTTACTCTGCGCGCCTCCCGGAATGACAAAGCTCAAAGCCTACGTATGCCCATGATGTATATTTTATGTGTAATTTTCAGCGATCTTGAGGTATGAATGCGTGTAGTGAACGAATATTATATGATATGGGAATCGAAAATGATGAATGTTTAATGAATGTATGAATGTGAGTGAGAATGGATTAGATTTGTATATATGTGTATGGATGTTATATTTACCCACTTGTATTTCACTTTATTTGCACTTTTTCACTTTATTTATTTATATATGGTTACACGTAACTATTTATGTTTTATTTATATATATTTATAAACTAATAATTTATGTATTTAATGTAATTTTTTTATTTTTGATTTCTTAAAACACTAACTATTTATAAAAACGTGTATATTTTTAAATGATCTTTTTAAAGTGAAGATAACTTCAGACTCTCAAAACTAACTATATTTTTTTTAAATTACTGATCTGCTTTCTTGAATTTCTCTATTAAGACTGTCTTTTTGTACTCTATTTTACTATCTTTTTTTAAGAAGGGATGTTTTACATTTTTTTTATATTATTTTATATTCTTAGAAATTGGTAATTGATTAATATTTTTTAATTGTTTTATTGGATTCTTGGAATGAAGGATTTAGATGATTGTATTTATGACTAAAAATTTAAAAAAAAGGAGGTAATTATTTTACTGCTATTTTAAAAAAAGTAAGGAGAAATAAAAAAAGGTTAATAAAAAAGGATAATAAAAATAAGGTAAGGAGAAAGTGTTTAACATGTGTTAAACATATGATAACACAACACCCAGATTGCAGCCTTGCCCAAAGCCCAAAGCCTCCGCATGCCTAGATTGCAGCCTTGCCATCGATATCACTAACCCATACGCTTTTATTCACGTTTCTGTACTGTTCACATATTATTGCGGCATCCGGTTTCAGTTCGTATAAAGTCTACGATAGGAGGTCTTGTGCAGCTTCACAATGATTTAGATTTAGTTGGACTATCTTCACTATCGGTTTGCCCTTATCTCCTTTTGTCGCATTGGGCACTTGCTCCCACCGGTAATATGCTTTCCATTAGCCTTTCCACTTATACAGTCCTTTGCCTTGTGGCCAGCTTTACAACACTTGAAACAATGATCTGACAGGTTGGTTTAAAAATTACATGAGCTCATTCTGCGGCTAGGTTTCCAACATTTAAAGCATCTCACTGGGCGCTTATCTAGCGGCGCTTATCCTTTACGATCTGCCACTCATTATCCCGTTGGACATTACTTGCGTCTTTACTATTTTGTCCTAATAAAAGCTTTGCTACCGTGCTCTCCTTACCCATCGTAGAAGGAGTCATACTTGCAACTCGTGAGTTAGATGCACTCGCACTTTTGTTCTCAAGCATTTCCTTGGGAAATGTCACCAGGGTTTTTTAGTATCCTTTCCGCCTGTTGGCTAACATTTAAACTCTCGGGGAGGGAAAGGTAATGTGATAACCTCTTTCTACTGGCTGAAGCTTCCCGATTTGTATTTTCTGCTTCCACGTTCCAAGCAATTTGGAGTTCTGTATCAACCCTTTTTGTTAGCTCGAGAGGAGCTTGCAGATGTGTTGTTTTTAAAAGTCCTACAATTCTCGTTATTTCGTGGTGAACATTCGATTTGCCTTTTATAAACTCGGCAAGTTCATCGATTTGTTTACCCAAACGCTCCATCAGTGTTAAGATCCCTGGTCTGGAAAACGCTATCAGATTAGTAAGTGATTGTGATACTTGGCGGTCTAATGTGGGCGCACTTTTAAACGGTGAACGTTGCAGACATCCTCTTCTTCTAAACACTTTTACTTTTTCCTCATGGTCCTCATAGGCAGTATTTTTACCCGGCACGGGTGATGCTGCTACTCCAGCTACCAACCTCATCAGAACGGCAACCCACTGATGAGGAGAAACTTGTAACTCCATTTCTATTTGCAACAACCGCCAAGTTCGTCACGTTTTTTATAATGCAGTCGGCTGCTAGAAGGCCGAGGTACTGGGTTTTGAGACCACTGCACCATACCGTCGTTTTGAATGGTTAACTTCTCCTTGTTTTTGTCTATTTGTTCAGATTCCATAATTGATCCTACGAGTAGCACGAGATTTAACGGTCACCTACGACAAAGCTCTGCGTTATCATAGGAAGGCTACGGGCTTAAACCGATTGCTGCCAAAATCGGAGTTCACATACTAACGACTAAGCACCCCTTAGACATGCAGCCATCAGCGTACGTAGTACCACCTTAGCTTGGTTTTGCTAGTTTTAGGTCCGCCCCGAGTATTTGATTTCCCCGGTACCTGCCATATCTGGCGGGCTTTCCCCTTTCCGCTACCTGGGGAGGCACCCGATGGAGGAACAAGCAAGCCCCACACGGGGTGTGTGTGTGTGTGTGTTTTTGGGTTTGTGTTTGTGTGGGTGTGTGTTTTTTTTTGTTTTACGTAGGAAGATGGAAATCTTAAACAAGACGTAGGAACCCGGTGTTCCATACGACAACGGGTTTTACTGTGTAAAACCATTTCCCTTCTCACTGACCTGTTTTACTCCCGCGGTACCACCAATTAAGGCATTCCTTCGCGAGGCAGGTGACTTAGTTGCTCCTGATTTATTTATTTATTTACTATATTATTAAGTTTTTCTCCCAGTTCTCATTGTTGACTCCTCAAAAGGTGAGCTGCTCGCTCGTCACATCGCACGAGTTTCATAATCTCTACAAGAATTTCACTCATTGCCTCCTAAGCTTCGTTGGAGGTCAGCATACATGTATTTATGAAGATATTCTCGGAAACACCCGTGACCCGATGGAAATTGAAAGAGGTGATAATTGACCTCGCCATGATTTCTCTCTAGCCATGGTTTGATCTCTG
This sequence comes from Tipula confusa, assembly GCA_963556175.1. Classification (NCBI taxonomy): domain Eukaryota; kingdom Metazoa; phylum Arthropoda; class Insecta; order Diptera; family Tipulidae; genus Tipula; species Tipula confusa. The sequence goes on from OY744476.1 coordinate 101,802, forward strand.
GTATAAGTTTGTATGTCCACCGACCTTTCGTGGATTGACTCCATCTATGTTGCCATTCGGCTAAACTTTCTTTGTTATCCGGTTCCATTATGTCTTCTTCTTCTTGTGTGTGTTTTTAACGTAAACGGCTTTGGTAACGCAGTGCAATTACGTTAGCCGCTTCATATGAGATGGGTTGAAAAGCAAAGATTATTTGTATCGTGGTCAATCTATGAACAGATTTTACACCTTTAATATACGACTTGACATTAGTTGAGTCAGCCCATATCGGGGATGCGTATGTCAGTGTAGACTTTATGACACTTGCAAGCAGCTCTCTGGTTGGTTGTTTTGGGCCTCCGATATTTGGTATCAGTCTTGACAGCGAAGAATATACTTTTCTGACTTTCCTGTGATGGTTTCTACCTTCTTTGGGCTACTCATTAGGACCACTTCGGTTTTATGTTCTGCAAATTGGGGACCCGCTGATTCTAGTCACTTTCTTATGTCCTCTATCATTTCGTTACAGCTTGATGTAACTTGTGAAATGTTTTTGCCACTACTGCTATTGCAATGTCGTCCGCATAGCCAATTGTTTGCACGTTTTTTGGTTTTGGAATTCTTAATATTCCATCATACATGATATTTCAGAGGACCGGGCTGAATAAGGAGCCCTGCGGCCACCGGTTACCTTATATTGTTTTGGCCCTTCATCAGTGTCGTATATCAGCATCCGTTCTTGAAAATAGTTACCTATTAAGCCAGTTAGGTAGATTAGCACGCATAAGCTTGGTAGTTTCCTGAGGATTTTATCCCAATTTGCAGTATTGAACGCGTTTTTAATATCAAGTGTAGTGACTGCACAGTAATGTTTGTCGCCTTCCTTTCACCTTTTATTAGCCTGTGCACTGGGTGCTATGTATGTGTGTGTGTGTGTGTGTGTGTGTGTGTGTGTGTGTGTGTGTGTGTGTGTGTGTGTGTGTGTGTGTGTGTGTGTGTTTGTTTGTGTGTGTGTGTGTGTGTGTGTGTGTGTGTGTGTGTGTGTGTGTGTGTGGGGGGGGGGGGGGGGGGGTGTGTGTATGTGTGTGTGTGGGTGTGTGTGTGTGTGAGTGAGTGAGTGAGTGTGTGTAACATGAACTTGCTGACAGTAACTTGAAAAATGAATTTCCACAACAATGCGTGAGGAACATATTTTTGTGCGACAAACGTTTTAAAAGATCGACTTATAATATGATTATATCCTAATAAGCCACCCATGACCATTTACCTTAATTACTAATATCACTTCCTACACAGCATTTTTAGCAAATAAATTTTTATTACAGCAAATTTATTTAATATGAGCACATGTAACATAAGCATTAAAGAATTAAAAATTTAACAGGTTTTAATTGCTTCTTGTTTTTCTTTTTAATTATTTTTCATTTTTACTTTTTTTTCGTATATTAAATTTCCCATGTATAGTGTTCATTATTATGTTGGTTGTGTTTGATTGTGAAAATTGTGCATGAAATTTTATGAAAAATCAAATCATAATAACATAAAAAATTCTGAAAATTAGTGAACTCTTATATGGTGGTAGTTAAGTAAATGCAATTAACACAAGTGATGAGGGTAGTTTACTAAACCTTTAACATATTTAGATGTTTGACAATATTCCCGATACTTTTAAAATTTAAAATGTGGAAATGTATACCTGCATGTACCTTTCAATTATTGTACCAATAGATAATAAATGACGATGTAGTAACATTTTGGGGATCCCAGTTTATACACCAAAGACAATATTATTTAACAGTTTACAAAAGTGAGTTTTGTAATTTTCTACCCAAATTTTCACATAACTAAACACATGAAATTCCAGCAACACATATAAAATCACGTGAAAACTACAAAAATATTCTGACACAATTGAATTGAAAGTGAAACGAAGACTAAGAAGCAAGCGGGTGAAAATAGCACATAAAAAATAAATAAACAGAAAAATGTTTGGAAAATAAATTTTCAATTTTTCTTAATCATCAACAACAACATTGTACACACAAAAAACATTATCATCATCAACAAAATGTTGAGTTCATTTTTATTCAGCTTAAACAACTTCTGTGTGTGTGTGTGTGTGTATATACACTGTATGTGCTATATGAAGTTAAAATGTGGTTTTCGTTTTATATCGTTTTATTTCTTCTTGTTGTGCTTCTTAGTCGTCGTCTTGAGAATCTGACAATCAACTATAAAGGCAATGAAAATAAAATAAGAAAAAATAACAGAATAATCTGTAATTGTTCGTAATCTTCCTTTCAGATTTCATAATGATGTTTTTTTTGCTGTATTTTGTCGCGATTCAACAATTTTTTTGTGTTATAAATCACTGTGAAATTTTATTATTTGGTGTATCTTTGCTTGTTCGAGTAGAATGAATATTAAACTTCGTAGTTTTACGATACGATATAATGGTATGTTGATTTTATCGTATTTGTACTTTCAGAAAAGTGCTGTCAGTATTTTTCATTCACGATTCAAGTAACCCTTTTGACATATTGGTTCGATTTTCTTCTTATTTAGATACTAAAGTAAATTAGCTTATACATACCTCTGCATATACCTTACTAAAGGCATTTGTAAATATAAATTGACGGTTCTCATCGTTAATTGACCCGAACCTTAATAAATTACTAATTTTGCCTTATTACTACACTGAAAAAACACTTTAATAACCATTGTGAAATTTTATGTATATACCCTCTCATTTATATGAGAGTATTTGCTCCCGTGGCCATATATAAGACTCTATCTTATTTAACATAATAAATAAAAAAAATTCCGTAAATAATACTTGCTCTCATTTAAATGATAAACATTGCTAATTTGACCAGAATGACTATTATATCTTTATGATAGATTTTCATATAAATATAATAACTCGCACAACATTTAAATAACACAGGTTATTATAATAATAGTACCATTTCTGATATGTTAATATATACATTTCATTTTCTAATGATATTGATTAACATATTTTTTAAGAATGGTTACGATTGCATAATATCAATGTTGCATATTAAGAACATCCATAACTATGAAATTTCCATAATAATATTTCATATAAAAATATTAAATCTGGTACAAATAAAATAGAATCATTAATATAGTAAAATAGAGCTATTCCATAATTTTTAAGGCACTGTCATATGTTTCCCCACTGTTTGTTTGTCAAAAATAACAGACGCATTATATTGTATTTATTAAAATTTAATTACTTATTTTATATTATTTGCTGACTAATTACAATTCATGTAGTAATTGTCTTTATTAACTGATGTTCTCTTTAGGTGGAATATACCCCATTGATTATTCCTGATCGAGTTTATAAGGTTTTATTCTTTGGGGACTTCTTACTGAATTTATTTTGTCCATCGAACGATGAATCTTGACGTTTTTATGTTGGTTAAGGCGATGTAACCATTTATTATGTAAGCCTGGGAGTGCATATTCGGCCCAAATAAAAATTTTTGATTTTCGATGTCATGGTACACTATGAGGTTCCCATTAAAAATTATTGAAACCTATCATAGATGTTTCATGAACCATAACCAATCTATCAATACCATTGAATGTAGTGCTAAGTACCTATTAATCAGGTAGTAAAGCCTGGGAGTGCATATTCGGTCCATATACAATTTTTTATTTTCAATGTCATGGTAAACTATGAGGTTCCCATTAGAAATTATTGAAACCTTGCACAGATGTTTCATGAACCATACAGAAATCTAGAATTACCAGTGAATATGGTGCTAAACACCTACAAAGTAGTTAGTAAAGCCTGGGAATGCATCTTAGACCGATACATTGATCTAGTTTGTAACGCTTGCCAGTGGCACGCGTTGCCAAGTGTGTATACGCCTGGGTTTTTGTGGTTTGGTGTGAATAGGGTGTATTTGTATGCCCACTCACTTCTTTTATTCTCTTTATTTGCAAATTGAGTAACGGGATGTGGGTGGGTATATAAACGCCTACCTGTGCATGCGGAAGAAAAAGGTTGAAAACAAAACTTTGATCAGTTTTTCTTAAATATTTAATTTGGTAAGTTGATAATGGAGAATTTTTTGATTTTTTTTTCTCAAAATGATAAGTTTTTTTTTTTTTTTTTTTGGACTGACAGTAGTGAAATAGATCAAGAAAAAAATGTTAAGAGCTTTGTAAATTAAAGAAGCAAAATAGTTGAATTAAGTGGTGGTACAATAATGTACAAATGAGAAAAGATTTTTTTTGTTTGCGTGAAAATTAATTAACTACTTAAAATTTAAGCGTATAATTCTGCCTAGAAAAATCCAGAAAACATTGTAGTTATAATATGCTCGTAAAAAAAATGCAGAGCTAAACGTTACTTATGGTGGGTAACCGAAAAATCAGTGTTTGATCAATTTCTGAAAATTAATTGTTACGGATTAATTGTGATGGTGAATTATATTGTAATTATAAATATGATTTTGCCGAAGCCTTGAAAAAAAATAATATTGTGTTTCCAGACTATTTCTTCATACAAAGAGAAAAAATATATGTTTAGTTAAAACTGTAACTTATTAAAATAATTTACTATAATATCTGTTCGATATGGTGTTGCGAAATTTCATCAACATCGCCGTGCGATCATATAAAAAAAATGTAAAATTTTGGTAAAAAGTTTGGTAAAAAGCAAGCTTTATCACGGGAATAAAAACAATTAAAAAAAAAAAATAAATAAATAAATACAACGATGTCTTCGAATATTAATCACCACCAACCGCACCAACATCATCAAATTCAAATACTTACCCAAGGTTGGTGGATCCTCGTCAACGACTACAACAACAACAACCACTAATTTGTTTTTTAATATTAAGGCTTATGTTGGTAGAGGGTTTATGTAAGTTTTATAATATTATTAAAATTTTGTTTTGGTAGTTAAGTTAATTAAGCATTTTTCTATCGTAAGTTAATTAAGTATATTATTTTATTTATTTTTTATTAGTTTTTATTAGTTAAGATAGCAAAGATTTTTTTTTCATTTATCAGTTAAGATAGTAAAGATTTTTTTTTTTCATTTTTTAGTTAAGTTATTTAAGTGTGGAATCGTTGTGAGGATGTTTTTCCTAATTAAATTCGTTATACAATGATTAACAAAATTTTTTTTTACATATGATGATGTGATGTTCTCTTTGCTTCGGTCGCGTGCGTTATAGCCATGATGGGGGCATATGATGGCCGAAAGGTTAGTATGTCCACTTTCACACTTTTTGCCTTCGTTCCTTTTCCTTTTTTTTTTGTTCCCCCCGCGGTTTCAAGCTTCGGACTATGCTGAGCACATCCCACACCCACCCCTGAGTCTAGCCGGCTCAAATAACGCAGTTCAGCCTCTGGTCCGGAGATTCTGTTAACACCATCGGGGTGCGGATCTCAATGGTGCCATTTTAATGACACAATAGGGACTCGCACCTTGACCTGTTACAAGTTTACAATTCAAATTTAATTAAAAAGTTTAGTATGGAGACAAGTTTATTATTAACACATCGAGGCAAATGTTCTTACATTTGTATTTTTAATTTTTTATTATTAATTTTAAGTGCATTAAAGAAGTAATAATTAACTACAGTTTTACTTTTATTTTTCGTAAAATTGTTGATTTGATTTAGAATTGTTTTTCGCCTAAATGTGATCTTTTTTACTAATCCTACTGCATATTTAAAGTCATTTTTGTATTTATAGTAAAAGTTAGAAAAAACTTCACACGCATGTTAAGTTGGAATTTCTAAATAGTGGCAATCAAAATTTAAATTTATTTAAATGGGCGGAATATAGTAAAAATTTATTTAACCGCCAAAGTTTCGTATACATACTTAAATTTTGTTACTCAACTGATCAACAATGAAAATTGGTTTCATGTTGCATTTTTATAAATTAGTTGATGTCATTTTGTGACACGACGTCCTAAGTATATCAGCCCCGTAAATGTCAAATAATATTGTTGGGTAAATTTCGGGGTTAAAAACATTGTGTTTTCCTTTCGCTATTAAGAAAATTAAAAGTTTGCGTCGAACCCAACAGTGAAATAATGGTAAAACCAAAATGTACAGATATTTTGAAGCAATATTTTTTCTGAGCTTGTGAATTTTTGATTAAGATATCAATCATTTTTATTAAACCACTATTCCCTGTTTTATTGGACATTCATAAATTTGTGATGCATAACCCATTCGAATTTTTTTGCCAACTCATTTTTATCGAATTGTTCGGATATTTCGTAGCAATAATTGGTTTAAGCTGGAGAGTTTTTGATTACCATATCAACCAAATCGAGTTTCAATCAAAATGTATTTTTTTGAAATGAATAGTTAATTTGTAGTGATGTTGGTATTGGAAAGGGATGACATATAAATAAGATCCACGATTTCAATAAAACTATCTCATTTTGAGTAAATCACTTAAATTATTGTACAAAGTTACGCAGTGTGCAGATATAGTAAATAAAATGTGACTTTGATTTGACATTAAATGATTAATGATGGAATGTCAAAAGGGAAGCACGGCCAATAAAACCAAAAAAACGATTATACTCACTCGTTTTGGTAAAATAGAGCATTCATATAACATAAACCTTAATTGTTCAAATGTCATTGCACTTTACTGTACTAAGAGGCACATCAATATTTAACTTAAATTATATTTTTATTATTCTTAATTAGAAAATGTCCATTTAAATTATCGTAAATATTATTTCATAATATTATAATCATATTTTGATTTTCATCTTTTATTTTTCTTGCCATTTTGTCAGAAAGTTATACCTTCAAGTGATTTTCATACATTACCATAGAAAATTTATGGTAATATACAGATCTCACAATCTTCGCGCTAATCTAATTAAAATTAAGCATAATTGTCATTTTATATTTAATTATTTTTGAAGTATTGTTTATATTATTTATTAAATAGTTGTTTATCTCTCCTTTATTCTTAACTTCCTCATTATTACGTATTTATTTATTTGCTAATGTTGTTGTTATTATGAATATTATTAGATTTATTATTGTTTTTGTATTTTAATTAAAATTTTCTATATATAAATGTACATATTATAAATATGTCGAAAGAAGAAAATTGTTTGGAAAATAAATGAAAAAGGAACAAAAAAAATTAAATTTATAATAATACCCTACAGGTTTGAATAAAATGAATTTATAAAACGATTATTATTTTAATTTTAATGTTTTGATATAATTTTAATTAATAATAAATTGATGTTGGATAATTTAGGATATTTATACTGAAGTTGTTGTTGTTATTGATATTTTCAGATTCAAAATGAAATGATATCAGGTTAAATAGACTTGTTGTGAAAGACGACATAATGAGAAGGGAAAGGTTAAAAATTATATAGAGCGGGTTGTTATATTAGAATTTGTTGTCTAATATTGTCTGACAAATTTAATTAAGATATTTTTAAAATCCGATTTATAGATTTAAATTAATTTTAAACCCTTACAAAAAAACGGCCTGTCTTATACTAAATTTAATATAGAATCATTATGGTCGGGAGACATTCATACTACTTATAAAATATTTTAACAAATATGTATTCCTGAGACCTTCCCTAAAAGCATGTTTTCCTTTTAGTAAACGGTGATTACATCGTTACATCGCTATTACTGATGACCTGAACTCGTAATAAAAAATTTTCTGTTAAAAAACGGTAAGAGCAAAAATGAGAATAGCCAAATATTTTGTTTAATTTTTTTTTAACGTCCTACAGATATAAATTATATTTTTGCGACCTTTATCATTCATCGGACAACTTTGCTTCGCCATTAAACATCGAAAAATATTGAAAAGAATAATGCATGGCCAAATACATTAATTAGAATATGGAGTGCACATAAACTATTATAGTTAAATAATTTAGTAGCACGCAGCCGTGCAAAAGCAAAACTTTGTCTAATTTTCAGCTTCAAATTGTATTACAAATAAATAAAGCATTTAGCAAACCTCTTTTTGAGCCTGAACACTACAAATGGTTGAATAAACACAAAATAGTATAAAATAACTACCAATCAATGTTTGCATTGTTTTAATATCTCGAACCGATTTCTCTCAAGAAAGTATAATTCGTCAATAATAAAGTTCGGACAAATAAAACTAACTTAGAGTGATAAAGCACAAAGATGACCAATGCATCCATGCATTCCAATTTTAATTAATTAAAATTTATTATTTCATTGTCCATAATGATGAAAAATTAATAACGAACATTTTGTAGCGTGCGTAATAATTCTCAGTTTCATAGCCACGACATGGCACCGATCAAAGATTCGCTTTTTTTAATATGTGGAGAGAAAATAGTACCGCGGAATTTTACAACCAAACTGAACAATTTTATGCTCAAATTTAGTAAGGGTAATTTTAAGTTTAACTGAATACAGCATACGTGCGGTGTTGAAAAAGGAAGTTTGTCAATCTTCTGCTTATATTTATAATGAACCAAATTAAGTTTGCTGAACTGGTGTAATTTAGTATTTTAATTAAAACAAGCTTATTTTATAAAGCAAACCATAGCCACTAGCTTTTTGCAATATAGAATTGGTTGAAAAATGTAATGATCTTTTATCAATTGCCTAATATAAAAGGGTGCATTCAATATAATTGACTTAACCACTGATGCCTCTATTAGATATGAGTAAAACTAAATTTAAAACATAATTTTATTAAAGAAATCTCTTATCTGCAAATCATCAAAGCAATAACATCACAGTGAATATATTATAGTAATAAAAGAATAAAGGATATAATCAGTTTAAACAGGGTATGATAACGGATTTTAAACAGGTTTCGATAACATCTTGTAGAATTTTAACTTATCGCCTCTTCATATATAGGTATATATAGGATTTAACAGTTGACTTTGAAGATTTACAGAGTTTGCTTATCTTTGAAAAGCAACGTTACCATTTAGACACAAAGATTTTGAATTTAATGCAATTGGCCTGTGCTATGACATTAAAAAATAACTTCGAAAGTGTGTAGTGAGCTGCGACCAAAAAAAACGTTTTTTATTGTTAGATATACGTAAATATACCATCTCGAGAGTCTAGATAATGTGAGACTTGACAGACTTTGTCGGGAAACGTTTGGGCGTGGAAGATCGACTAATTAAACAATGAGACGGCGTTCAATAATCACGGTCGTTATCGGACAGTGAGCAAATAGGTCGCGAGTTTAACATTGCTTCTATCTGCACGATTAATGTTCTTATCTCCTCTATGATCAATATATGTTCATATGTTACTCGTTTTAAGTAGTGTTTGACGTTTTTAACTGCGAACTTCCACAGTCCGCCAAAGTGTTGTGCACTAGGAGGAATCATCTTGAAAGTGAAATGATCTGCTAATACATATTTAGAAATAGTATTTGTTTTTTTTTTTTTTTTGTTTTGTTTTAATAATTTGAACAATTGATGTAGATGGTTGCAAGCCCCAATGAAATTTGTTCCGTTATCACTATGCATTTCCTTGCAAATCTCTCTACGAGAGATAAACCTTTGAGCGCAGCTAGGTAAGCATCTGTTGTCAGATCGGAGGCCAGCTCTATATGCACAGCTTTTGTAGGAAGGCAAATAAACAAGCTTATAAAAATTCTGTCCTCTGTACCTCGTGGTAAAGGTTTGAAATGAACCGGAATAATCAACTCTGATTTTAAGAAACGGCCTAATTAACTTAACCCTTGGGTTTGGTAGCTGACCCATTATTTGGTTTAAGGTTTTGGCTTCGTATTTAGTACACTTGACACAGCTGTGTATTACCTTCCGAACTAAGTTTCTACCACCCAGAATCCAGAATCTTTGTCGTAACGTTGTCATCATTAGCGTAGGTCCCACGTGTAAGTGTCGCATATGTTGTTCTCGTACTAATTTCTCGGTTAAACTATCTTGAGCGGTGAGTATGATTGGGTGATCACATTATACGTTATCGAGGCATTTATGATTTTTCCACTAACCCGTAAAATTCCTGATTCATCGATAAATGGTTTAAAATACTTGAGGCGACTTGATATGAGTACCTGTTTATTTGATTTGATCAGTTGGATTTTGGCTTTGAAATATTTAGATTGCAGGTGACGGAAAATCAATTGTTGAGATTTTTGTAATTCGGATAGACTAACAATAGATGAACAAGATTCGTTAGGAGTTCGTATTAATTTCAAATTTCAAATTGATATAACGATATACATATGCTAAGACTCGAACTATATTACTGACGTTGGATATACGTGTAACAAGATCGTCGATTACATTTGATTGAGAGATTAGACACTTTGACGACTGGTTGTGAAATTCTTCTAGGGTATTGGATTGACAAACTATGGTATTAGGTAATTCAGCATTCATTAACCGCACTTTGGGCCATTCCACCATAAATCAAAATGTTGGAGTTTTTCTGGTTCGAGTCCCCTGGAGGCACAATCCGCTCGATTATCTTGTGTTTCTACGTGTCCCCATTGTGACCTGTTGAAATGAGTGAGAATCTCTCCTGTTCTATTGCCAACGAAGGTGTTCAATTTATTTGGGTTTGTGTTTAGCCAATCTAACACTATGATGGAGTCCGTCTAAGCAAATATGTCTGTAGTTTCCGATTTCAGTGCTTGCTTGACATTTACTAGTAATTTGCAATTTATTTGGAGTACCGCACTACAAAGTTCAAGGTGCGGTATTGATAATTGCTTTATCAGCGCTACCTTGTTTTTTCCTGACAATAATTTAACGCATGACTCTATACATTTGGGTTAATAATTTTGCTATAAATCACCGCAGCTTATGCTTGCTTCAAGACATCTGAAAATCCGTGAAGCTCGATTTTGCTTTTGGAATTTGTATTTAGAAATTTCACCAATCGAATATTCTCCGATTTGATGAAGTTACTTCGTAATTTTAAAGCCACTCGTCTAATAGGTTGGTAAGTAATTAGTCATCCCAGCTTAACTGGCCACAATGGTGCTAGCCACACTAGCGGGTCGAATAAAAGACTAGCTTCGGAGAGTATTCCTCGTTTCGTGATCGTTGGTTGTTGCTTTAAGCTCACTTTAAATTGAAAGCAATCGGTTAACGGGTTCCAGTGTAGCCCCAATATCTTTGATTGGTATAATTACCAATTGGTAATTGGTAATTACGAGGATTGTTATAAACGAGGAAAAATACTAATATACACAACCAAACATTAATAAAGAAAACCTAAAAGTCAATATATCTGGAGGATAAATTAAAAAAATAAAAATAAATGGTTTTCTAAATATTTTATAAAACATCCACCTATATTATCATAATTATAATAATACATAATAGTTATAATATAATAATAGTTATAATATAATAATAGTTATAATAATAATTCATATAAATAAATAAATTAATAACAATAATCAAAATAATAGATAATAATAATAATTAATAAATACTATCATAATCCATAATAAATAATAAATCATCACTACAAACAACAACAACAACAATCATAAGCCCAAAATTTATCACAGTTGTCCGCATGTGAAAATATATCGTCATCGTCATTGACTGTTTTATTCCGCAAAACAAATTAGTGAAAACCTTATTTAAAACTGCATCGTCAACCTTAAAAACACTAACAGTTGATAGCTTACCACCAATAAAATTATTCACGTTTCTGAAGACGCCAGCAACATCATCTCCAATAACAACAACCAATTTTAGAAGAAACAATTGTTAAATAACTTTAAGCATTTTGTTGGTGGAGGGTAGTGGTAAGTGAAGAATTATTGTTTTCTTTATTATTTGGTGTTGGCGAAAATTAATTAAGATTAGTTAAGTTTCTTTTATATTTTAGTTAAGCTAATTAAGTATTTTTTTGTAAATTTAAACAAAATATTTACGAATATTGTTTTTTTAATTTTTTTTTTTGTTGATAATTTTTGTTTCTCATATTTTATTTTTTTTTTTTGGTCAGAATTAAATTTATTATAATTTTTATGTTTAATTAATTTTTTTATGATGGTATGATGTTCTCGTCGGCTCGGTCACGTGCGTGTGGGCGCGTGATGACCGACAGGTGAGTATGTCCATACTCCCACCTCTTCTTTTCTTCCTTTTTTTCTTCCCTTTCATTCCGCGGTTTTCTAGCTTCGGACTACGCTTGGCAAATCCCACGCCCATTCCTGAGTCTAGCGGTCTCAAACACCGCAGTCAAGCCTATGGTTCGAAGATTCTGTTAACGGCATCAGGGTGCGGATCCTACTGGTGTCGTTTTAATGACACCAATGGAACTCGCACCTTGCTCCGTTACAACGCTTGTTTTGATTCTTAATTAATTTAAGTATATCACTTCTCTTCGTAAGGAATTCATCTAGTGATGGCATCTCGTAATCTGCTGAATAATGAGCCCATAAACGGCAGGTCGTGATCTAATCTGTTTACCATTATGGATATTAACCAATGATCCCGTTATTCAGCGACGTTTCTTAGCGCCGTGAGTCCTCGTAATATCTCATCTGACATGTCTAATAGAAGTTTCACATGTGTGATGTTTACTGTGGTAATACTGATAGCTGAGGCATGAATTTTTTGATGAATGTATATATGGTGTGCCTAAGTCTATCATAACGCTCTAGCAACTTTTTCAATGTCTTGATGTAGTTGGTGTCTGTTATACTAAAATGCCTAAGTAAACCAAACGCTTCGCCTTTTAATGATCCTTTCGGATGCTGTAACTTCTGAGACGGTGATTATTTGTAATTGCTATGGATAGTTGCGCCGAAAAGATCGTAAAAAGGCCACTCTAGATAATCTCCTGAGAATAAAGTAATTGAAATTTATGGTAATTTTAAATCAATGTGACCTCCCGAAGAGAATTATCGGCTGTGGTATCATTCAGTGACACTACTGGTTGTATTTTTGACCGTAAGGCGAGATTTAGTCCTGATACAATTTGTTTACGACAGTAAAAACATAAATTGCTGAAATACCACAATAAATTAAATCTTATATAACATGTATACTTATCTGAGGTGACGGTCACCTCAGAGGTGATGGTCCATTTGTACAATTAATTATTATAAAAGAATCAAAATTATTATTATTTGTATGTATAATTTATAGTTAATACTTATCTTTTATATGAGTGGTGTCTTAGAAATCCATTGTTTACAAATATGGTATTTAAAATGTAGATTGAAGTTTGCGTAAACACAAAACAACAACACTACACCACTATATAATATTTTGGTAATTTGACATATAAAACCTTATAAATGTTAGGCTTAACTTAGTGCATAATGAATGCGTTTAATAATTACTATTCCGAATAATGGCCATCTACTATCAACTTGATCAATTAAAATTTATTGTAATAATTATAGTAAACATTAAAATAATTTCTTCTTAAACCAACTATCAAAGTGAACACACAAATCATTAATAAAATAGTTATCAATGACACTACAACAGCAGTTTTATTACACCATCAATTTACACCAATCTAAGCTACAACTGCAGCGACCAAACCCGCAATTGTGGAACATTACCTATTGGCGTAAACACAATTTTGTAGTAGATGTCTGCAAAATCCATGTCCAGATATTCGAATCGACTATAATTATTTTATCTTCTAATTCTTGAAAATCGTGTCGGTATCGCTCGACATTAATTAATCGGACTTTGATGTCTTCCGAAATGGTGTTGATGTCTATTCCAGTAATGTAGGTTTACAGCTTGGTCATGCAACCTTTGATATATGCACGTCTTTTATTTAATAAAACAATTTCTGACATTGTGCACACACAATATTTACTTCTGATATTATTTATCACTGAATTGGAATGAGATTTTTTTTTAGTAAGTAAGTAACGTTTAATAAATAAAGTAAGGCAATAAATTTAATGAATGAAATAACACAATGTATTTTGATTCATATAGATCTTTATTTAATTTGATTGAACTGGTAATGGTTATAAGGTACTCGATAAATAATTGATACTTACGGTTTTGGTTTCCATGCGGTTGTAAAAAGGTATATGTTTGGTTATATAGCGCTGTATCCACTGGTTTGATTCTGGATTCGAGGATCCGGTTCGAAAGACCAATGTTTGTACAAAGCTTCGGTATTTATTCTTAGTAATTATGTGGTTTTTCATTATAGTTTGAAACTCAAAATCAAATTTTGATAGTAGAATAAATATACATCCAAAGACGCACATTTTTACGATACTTTCAAAACTTTCCAGACATGGATTTCCTTTGTTGTAAATGTATATGGTTATGTCATTTTATGAGCTCAAAAAAAATTAGGTAGGGTTGACAAATTTAAAAAAATTTCTAATTATGCTTATCGCTATGTTATCACTATGTACAATTTTATTACTTAGGCAGACAATATTTTTTGCCTGCTTCGCAAAAAAAACAATCATTAAGAAAAATACAAGAAACATGAAAAATTTCATGTAAAACATGAAAATTAAATCAAAAGTAAAAAACAGCAACAATAAATGATACAATTCGTATTTTCTTTTCATTAAAATTGTGCGGTTTTTATGCTAATTAAGGAATACTGCTGTTTTCAATTATAAAAGTGTCATTCCACATTTTGTCTTGTATGGATGTATATGTTTTGTATATGCGCATTAGAAACTCAAATGTTTTCTTGAATATACACAAAAAAATAGAACATAAATACGAGTAATTAAAACATCTTAAATAATTTTATTATAATAATAATATAATTTTATAGGGAGATTTTTTGCAAGTGCAGTGAGTGTTTTGTTGGTCTAATGCTAATTCATTTGGTTTTTTGGTATTTATTCATATTTTTAAATATAATATTTTTAAATATAATTTATATTTGGTGAAAAATATGTCGAATCACAAATTTATGGAAGTCATGTTTTAATTATATTCTTTTTATGTTTTGAATTTGAAGTCGTAATTAAAAAAGAATTTTTGATAAACATGATGTATTGTTTATGGCTATAAAAAGAAAACTAATTATCCGATATTAATGATATAGGTCTCGTTTTAAAGGTAACTAAATAAGGATTAAAAATAGCAATAAAATTCGTCATTCTTCATTCTCAAATTTCCCGCCAAAATGTTTTTTTTAAATTTTCTCAAAATCGTTTTTTTTTTTTAAATTATTTATTTTACTTCTGTTTTCATAACATAAAACAAGATACGCTTTATTTGTTGTTTTTTTTTTTTTTTGCAAAATTAAATTTAGTAGAATACTAAAATGGTTTTTGTATCTAACACTAAAATTTAATTTATTTTCTTGTATAATCCTAATTTTATCATTATTATTGATTAGACATATTTGATACCTGTTATTTTTGTTATTATTTTTTTTATAAAAATTAAGGATGGACCAAAGACATGTTGTACAAACATGCACAAACGTGTATTTTGCTCAAAATTTGACCAACAACAACAGAAAAAATGATGTTTTACCAAAATTTTTTTTAACCAAGACTGAAAATTCAAAACGTAACACTCATAAAATTACAACATGACTTCCGATTTGACGTATTTTTCATTATA
>OY744476.1:117566-148732 GCA_963556175.1 Tipula confusa
AGTTCTTATTCAAGTAGTTTTGTTATGAAGAAAATAAAACGTGCGTTTCATATTAAATGTTGGATTTGTTTTATTTTGAATAATTTTAAACGCATATTTAATTTTCTTCAGAACAGAACTAGTTATAAGTCCATATTGGTTTCAGTATTTGCTTATAAAGTAGCAGCTTATTGTATGATGATAGAGAAGAGTGTCTGCTTATCAGCCAATGCATTTTTCTATATTTTAGTTTTAGTTCTTCATTTTTCTTTTTGACGTGGACATTCCATCTAAGTTTAGCATCCAGGGTCATGCCTAGATACTTAGCTGTGTTCGTATACGGTATTATTTACTCGATTTATTGAAACAGGTATATGATCAACTCGTTTGTTGGTAAAATTTATGTGAACTGATTTAGTTTCATCTAGCTTAATTCGCCATTATTCGCTTAATCTTTTAGTCCATTTATATACTTCGGAGATAGCTGATTGTAATTTTTGTGTTGATTCTTCGATGCTTTTTCCAACAGCTAGGATCGCAGTGTCATCAGCAAAAGTCGCCACTGTTTTGTTTTCTAATTCAGGTAGATCATACGTGTATAGTAAATATAAAATCGGTCCTAATACACTGCCCTGCGGTACACCTGCTTTTATTTCTTTTAATTCAGAATAAGTTTCAGCAAATTTAATTCTAAAGAATCTATTTTTCAAGTATGATTCCAGTATTTTAGCGAATTGCATTGGTAAGAGGTTTCTTAACTTATGATTAAGTCCTTCATGCCAAACCTTGTCTAAAGCTTGCGCCACGTCTAAAAATATCGAGCAGCAGATATTTTCTTCAAGTACTTTTGCAATTACATTGATTACTTTGTGTACTTGTTGTATTGTTGAGTGTCGACAACGAAATCCGAACTGATAATTTGGGATTAAGTTATTCCTTTCGATTATCGGATTTAACCTTTTAATCAGTAGTTTCTCAAAGAGTTTAGACATAACTGGCAACAACGAAATTGGTCTATAAGATGAAGTTTCGTATGGTGGTTTTCCAGGTTTTGGTATCATTATTACTTCTGCAATTTTCCACAAACCGGACACAAATTTGATTCTAAATGCTGCATTGATAATTGCTTTCCAAAGTGAATAATCAGTCTTGCTATCATTAGTTAGTTTTTTTAGACTGTTACTGATTCACTCATCTTTTACTTTTTGGATTTACCTTCTTAACTGTTGAGTTAAATTGTTTAACTTAGTTTTATATTAAGGAGCTCTTGCTTACTGCCATATTCTTCTCGCTCTTCTTTTTTCTACCAAGAGTTCTCTAATTTCTTTAGGGTTGTTATTTCTTTTTATTTTATAATTAATTTTTGGGGTGCTTTCCCAGGCTGATTGTTGTATATTATTTACAAATTTGTGAACTTCGTTTTCTATTTGCTATTAGGCTAATTTTTTCTTCTAAGGACTGCCTAAAGTATTCCCAACAAGTGTGTTTATTTATTAGGCTTGGATTTCTTTCTTTTTGAATAATTTTTTCGCTTAATGTCGAAAGTATAGGAGAATGGTCCGAGTTTAGGTCTCAACTTTCGTCTACTTGTATATAGTTCATTGATATATTTTTGATTATAAAAAAATCAAATAAGTCTGGTATTTTGTTTTGATCTGTAGGCCACTAGGTTGGTTTTCCAGTTGACAAGAGTTCACTACCGCATTTTCTGAAAGCTTTAAGCAGTTCTTTACCTTTAGTCGTTGTTAGCCTAGAACCCCAATGGACATTTTTTTTGCATTAAAATCACCTGCAATTAAGTGTCTTTTTCCTAGTTTACTGAAGAAGTTGAGATAATATATATATATATATATATATATATATATATATATATATATATATATATATATATATATATATATATATATATATATATATATATATATATATATATATATATATATATATATATATATATATATATATATATATATATACATATATATATATATATATATATATATATATATATATATATATATATATATATATATATATATATATATATATATAAGCAAGATGAAAATTGTTACATTTTTTTGTTACGGTGATTTACATTTTAATATAAATTAGAAAAACATTAAATCATATTACTTTGCGGTATTTATGAGTTCGCAGGTAAAATGCAGGTAAAATTAAAATATTTTTGTAGTATTCATGTAAAATTATAATTTTCATCTGACAATCTTGACATTATATAATGTAGCTACACATAGTTTATAATATAACATGTGACTAGTTTCAGACACAAAATTTCTTCCCGATTTCCCCATGCGTCTATATATTACATATAATTGTTGAACAAGAACTTAATATAATTAATCTATGAGTGCGAGTTATGAGTGATAATGTGCACTCTTATAATTAATTCTGTAATATAAATAATATGTACAAGATGTTTATGAAACGAACATGAATTTTTCTCGAAGCAAAAACCAACATTTTATTCATTTTATGATCACTCCAATCGTATCGAACTACATGCATATTAATTTGCGTGATTTAATTGAATTTTAAAAATTTTAAACTATACAAAAATATATAAAACAAATGAAAATAGTTAATTTTAAATATAAATATTTAGTTAATAACATAGTTTGTGTATTAATTTAATTTTTTTTTATAATTGTTATACTCTAAATATATGCTACGTACATGAGTTCGAAAGTATGTTTTTTGAACATCAATAAATTTATGAAGAACTATGTAATAGGGGTAAGACTTATTTATGTTTGTGAAATTTTTTATATATTTACAATCATAATCAATGTAGTTATTTTAGTTGGCGGGAGAATAGTGCCTTTATGGCACAAATAGAGAATAGTGAAGTTTATGTTATAAAATAAATTGCCATGAAATAATAAAATAAAATAATTGACAACAATTAATTAAGAAAACTATCCTATCGAACAGTGTACTTTTTAAACAATCGAAATTACCGATAATACGAAATACCGATATACGAAATTATATTTTATAAGTCTCTCTGGCCACAAAGAAAGTGACTTTATGGAAAACTACAAAAGGACTGAAAAGCCCAAATAATTGATGACAACAATCAATAAAGCAGATGGTACTTGACCCAAAAGCCCCAAAGATAAAGCTGGTTATTTGCTGAACATTTAGAAGAAACGTTTAAAACTTTGACAAGATAAACAGCAGATAAAAATACCTTTCTGATGCAAAAAGATGACGAGTTAATGTCTTAAGAAGTTGCTACACACAATTAACGCATTATTTAGAATGAAATATGTTCCTCAGCAGTGGAAAATAGCAGAAATTATTATGATATCCAAGCCTATCATTTAATTATTATGATATCCACCTAATGATAAAACGTCTTACAGACCTATATCTGTATTACCATCACTGTTCAACCTGCTTAAAAAATTACTCCGAAACCTCTGATTGAAGAAAGACACCTGTTACCATCTCGCCAATTTGGTTTCAGAGAGGATGACTCTACCATAGAGCAGGTACACAGAGTCACTAACGTGATTGAGAAGAGGCTTGAAAACAAAAGGTATGTTATGTAGTTTTCCTTGATATTGGCCAGCCTTTGATCGAGTCTGACATCGAGGACTAGAATATAAATTACATCGCGTCCTCCCTAAGCAGTTCTATGATATATTAAAATCATACAATGAAGGGAGATATTTCAGAGTGAAATATGAAGAAGAGTTCTCATCACTCAAGAGAATTGAAGCAGGAGTACCATAAAGGAGCGAGTTGGGACCAGTCTTGTATTTGCTTTATACGAATTACATACCTATTACTAGAATGACATAGCTATTTTGGCGGTTGGAAATACAATCAAAGAGACAACCAGCAAATTACAGAACACCGTGAATGAGACTGCTGGACAAAAAAATGGGGAATAAAATTGAATGAGCTAAAATCATTTCACATCAACCTATCTAATAGTTGATCACTTACCTATTTACATAAATAGGCAGGAAATACCACATGCAAACATGACAAAATACCTGGGTATGACGCTCGACACCAAGTAAAAATGGAAAGAGCGTGTCAAGAAAAAAAGACAAGAACTGGATATAAAATTCAGAAAAATGTATTGGCTCATTGAAAGAAATAGTGAGCTTACCAATAAGCTGCTTATATACAGGCAAATACTTAAGTCTGTGTGGACCTACGGCATCCAGCTCTAGGGTTGCACAAAGAAAACGAACGATAAGATTATATAAAGTACTACGATGCAATGTCAATGCACCTTGGTTTATTACAAACGATATTCTACAAAGGGATCTAAAGATGCGGTAACCGTCAACGAAGAAGTAAAAAAAAAATTCCAAAAAATATAACCAGGGTTTACTACTCCATGAAAACACGGATATTCAACATATTGTCAACGACATCGACAACGCAGATACAAGACGGCAAAAGAGAACGAAGCCGCTTGATTTAGTTCCTCAGGACTGAAAGTTGCTAATGTAACTGGAAAAACTGAGACTACTGGGGGTAACTACTGTCTTATAGCCCAACTAATAGAGAATTAAAATAAGAAAGCAAAATTGCTAAATGAGTTGTAACAACTTAGTCGTAATAAAAAGATAAATAAAAATAAAAAAAACTATTTCTGATAAAAAACAAACATATGAAAAACAAATGTTGGATTTATCAAAAAAATTAGATTTAAAAAATTTAATGCTTTCATATTATGTTACTGTAGTATTCGAGTAGCCAACTATTGACTATTGACTATAGTCATGAGTAATGTCTTTTTGAGCGTTCGTCTACTAATAATACTTTTACATTTTTCTCTTTCTATTGTTAATCAACACCCTACGTACATCCGTAGTGGTACCGCCAGATGTACTAATAATAATACACCACAGTATTATCCGATGTCCGCGTGTGTGATGAATATCACAACTACTATTTACTACGATTACTACGTCGCTATTTTTCTTTAAAATTTTAAAATTGAATTATCGAATAAAAACCGCTTTGGCTTAATATTTTGGCCTGTTAGACATTTCATCCTTGGAACCCCCTTTCTCGCTGATTCTGGAGTCGTATTCCCATGTGGCACAACTATTGGTTTGTCAGGCGATACTGGTGGAATCTTTCATGTGTTTGAAAAAAGTCTCCGAACGAATAATTAATTCACTATCCGAGCGATGAATAATCTGATATTCGGTTGATCCAAAGTTTGACGTCGTTTTGTTTCTTCTTTTCAATTCTTTGACCAACACTTTGTCACCAACCTGTTTCTCCACATTCCTTGCTCCTCAACGTCTATTAGCGTACATCTTCTGTTTTATCTTTGCCAATTTATCATTTTCCAAAAGTTCGCCATTAATTTCCGACAAAATTGAAATACTCGACAGTTTATCTCTGATGTTCCAGCCAAACACTAACTCTGCTGGGGGTTTCCACATTACCTGATGTTTCGTGGACCGACAAACAGCCACGACATTGTTTGATATATTTTTCAATTTCATCGCCCATTTTTGACCACCATCTTTTTGCTTGAATTCCATTTTCCATTACAGTCCCACCGGGGTGTCCTTCCTAATTACAACATTTTTACATGTAAGATCTTTGGAACAGCAATGCTTTCACCCCGTAACCGATTTTTTCCAACCGAACAAAACTCGTTCTAAAAAATGTTATACGTTACTGGTACATTTTCCTAAATCTTACCATACAATTCACAAAGCTTTCTTCACCAATCCTCATCCTATTCTCAACTATACCCTATTTCTTTCAATGTTACCGCCGAAGGTTTGGCTCATTGAACGATACTGTTTATCAAATGCTCGTCGTTTTCATCGAGTTTATGATACGAGTTGCCTTCACATAGTCTGGATAATGTGTTTGCAATGTTAACTTTGCCTGGTTTATATTTAATTGTATAATACGATTGCTAATACGATTTATAATACGAATTATACGATTGTAGACGTAAGATCCTTCTTTCAATTTTGACACACGGCCTGCTTTTCGGTCCAAACAATACTTCCAATGGTCGGTGGTCCGTTATTAAATAAAAATGTTTCCCAATCACATAATAGTGAAATCGTTCAACTGGACAAACTAAGGTCAATACTTCTTTTTTAGTTTTGTTGTGTGACGCTATCACTTAATGGTATAATTATAACACAGTAGTGTAACATGACCTTTAAATTTAATTGGAATAAATCATAAAAATTGTAAATGGTTTTTTGTTGCATAAAATTTTAGTTAACGGCTGGTGGCTATTAGTAATTTAGTATTGATTCATTTAACATGTTGTTCCAGCCAATAATTAATAAACAATATATCTTATTTATTAATCATAATTAAAATTTTGTTTTATTATTCCATCGATATTTTGGGCTAACTGCCCATCTTCAAGATTTTTAACTAATCATAAAGAAAAGAAAATATAAAAATTATACATATGATGATAAAAACTCAAAAAACTACTTTCATTTAAGAAATGTAAAAAAGAAAAAGTCGACTCTTAAAGTCAAAATAAATCGTAAAGTGTCCAGTAGTTCAGAATCATTTAGCTCGGAAAAGTCCATACAGCAAGAAATCGATTCTCCTTCAAGCGTTACTGCAATCTCAATTGCTGTGATTACTCAACCTTCCAAACTATTGATTGATAGGCCAATAAAACCAATTTCTCAAATGGCCACTTTAAATATACCTAAGCCATCATAAACTTCATAAATTTTTAAAATGTTATGAAATGATATTTAATGAATTGTTAGAAACTGAACATGGAAAATTTTTAAAATTAATGAAAAAACTATTAACTGGTACAGTTAAGACGAGACCGTTAAACATTTAAACTATGATACATGGGCTGATTTAAAACACGATTTAAAAGAAAGGTACAGTGAATCAAAATCCAGAATTGAACTTTCTAATGAATTGAATACGATGTCGCAAAAACACAGAGAAAATGTTAAAGCTTATGGCAGTCGTGTCCCAGTATTTTATCATAGTTAAATGATGCTTGTATTATGGCAGCCGGAGTAGGCTCCAAAAAAACTGTTGAACTGTTAAACTCTTAAACGGCTTTAACTACTTTCCAAGAGGGATTAAATAGCAATATTAGAATTATTGTAAAAGCGTCGAATTGCAAAAACCTCAGGGATGCAATTTTAAAAGCAGTTACATGAGAAGCATTTGTTGAAACGACATAGGAATTTCGAAAAACCGAAAATCATGCAATGTCAATTATGTCAAAAATTTGGTCATTCTGCGAATGTATGTTACAAGTTTAGAAAGTTTTCGTCAAGTCATCAAAATGATTTATTACCACAATCAAAAACTACCTTTCAAGCTACAGGATATATAGTTTATTCATATTGTAAGAAATTGGAGCATCATAAAGGCACTTGTTATAAACGAAAAAATACGGAAATGCGAAAACTAAATGTAAATAACATTAAGCCACCTAATATATCAAATAACACTTCATAATTGCATCACACAGACAAGATGAATATTGTAAACTCTGATAGTTCGGAAAACTTAAATTGGCTCAATCAGTCTTCATCGAATAGAGTTGTGTGAGCCAAAATACTATAATTGATTCATGTTCGAATAATTCGACTTATATATTAAAATTTTTAATTTCTTTGCCTTTATTATTGTACTATTATGTAGACTTGAGTATAAACCATTTAAGAAATGTATTTTATTATTTGAAATCAAACCTTTTAATTTTTTTTTTAAATTTTCTTGCTATTTTCTTTAGTTTGTCTTTGTCTTTAGTTTGTCTTTGATAGTCAAAGTAAAATCTCACATGTTTTTCAAGTTGTTGATGACTTTCGAATAACATGTGATGGGATAGATTTTGGGAAAGATTTTTTAAAAGTAAATTCTTGTATAATAGATTATTCCGCAAACATTTTGACAAAACCGTTTAATAATCAGACATTTAAATATGAATTAAATGTAAATCAAATAAAGTTCTAAGACAAACTGAAAAAATGATCAAATTGTGTTTTTCAAATATTATCGACGGCCAATATTTTTGTAGCGGAAACGCTCTACCAGACCAAGTTTATTTGGCTAACTCAATAATTAACATCAAAAAGGAAATAGTTTTACATTTATAATGAATTCAAGTGACAACGATGCTACTTTATATGATTTTGATGTTAATCTTGAACCCTTAGAGAATTATTTTGTCTATAATTTTTCTTTGAATTGGACCAATGATGTGAATGGTAGAATGAAAATAATAGAATCGAACATATCAAAAGGAAATATGAATGAGACAGAATTTGATTCAACCATAAAAATGAAGTAACGGTTGACGACATTTTTCCTTTACCTAATATTGTAGAGATATTGGATCAGTTGGGTAATTCAGTTTATTTCTCTACCTTGGATATGGCAAATAGATACCATCAAGTTCCACTTGATCCAAGTCATAAAGTAAAAACGGCTTTCTCTACTCATAAAAGAAATTATCAATTTTTACGGATATTTCTGGGTCTCAAAGGAGCGCCCGCAACATTCCAACGACTCCTGAATCAAATACCAATTAACTGGACTTAATGGAATAAAATGTTTGGTTTATCTAGACGATATTATTGTTTATGGGCTTAATTTAGAGGAACATAATTCAAAATTGGTAGACGTTTTTAAATGTCGCCGCATACACAATTTAAAACTAAATTTAAATAAATGTCATTTTTTTACAAAAGGAAATTACATTTTTAGGACACATTGTTTCTAATACAGCTGTAAAACCGGATCCAAAAAAAATAGAAGCTATTTTAAATTATCCTGTACCAAAATCCTCCAAAGATATCAAATCATTTATTGGATTTGCAGGATACCATCGACAATTCATTCCTCATTTTTCACAGATTGCTACTCCTCTATTAAGATTATTAAAAAAAGACACTCCTTTTATATGGGATGCTTATTGTGATGAAGCTTTCAATAGTTTTCGTGAGTTGCTAACTCCATCACCTATTTTACAATATCCCAATTATAATAAACAGTTTCACATAACTTGCGCTGCAAGTGATGTAGCTTTAGGTGCGGTTTTGCCACAAACACATGGCGATATAAACCTACCGATTGCATATGCTAGTTGCACTGTTAACTCAGCTGCAAAAAATTTGGATGCAGTTGAGAAAGAACTATTAGCATTAGTTTGGGGCATAGAACAATTTCGTCCGTATGTGATTGGCCAAAATTTTGCTGTCTTTACCGACCATAAACCACTTAGTTGGTTATGGAACATTAAAAATCCAGCATCTCGTTTGACTCGGTGCTTGAAGCTAGAAAATTATAATTTTGAAACAAAGCATACTCCGGGAAAATCCAATAAAGTTGCAGATGTATTAAGCAGAATTTATAATGACGATAATATTAATGTTGTTACTCGATCTAAATCAAACATTTCTAATGTTAATGATATTCAAAATAATTTAACTTCTCAAGTAAACATTGAATCTAACCAAAACATAAATGAGACTCGAAAATCATCAATTATCAAACTATCTGCTTATGAAGACATAAAGTCAGCTATTTCGCAATTCCGTGATGGGCGCATAGGTGGTCATCAAGAAATCAACCGTACCTATAACAGGATAAACAATTATTTTGATTTCCCTAATATGTTTTCTCGTATTAAAGAATACATAAAATCAGTCAAAAGTTGCCAAATCAACAAACCATGTAAGCAAACCAAAATGCCAATGGTTGTTTCTAGTACATCGATGCAACCTTTTGAGAGCGTTGCACTTGACATTGTTGGGCCTATTAATCCTGTGATTTGAAGCAATAGCTCTTATATTTTAACGCTTCAAGGTTATCTTACAAAGTACACAGTGTTGCCATTTTACTACCTAACCAAGAAGCTGAAACAATTGCTTGTGCTTTTATCGATAAATTTATTTGTATTTATGGATCACCAAGTAGTATATTGACAGATCAAGGATGTAATTTTGTAAGTAACCTTTTCAAAAATATTTCAAATCTTTTTAAAATAAACCGATTAAGAAGTTCCCCTTATCATCCTCAAACCAATGGGGCGCTTGAAAAGAGTCATTTAGCTAATTATTTGCGCAGTTAAGCAAACCATGATATACATAATTGAGACTCCTGGATATAATACCTTACGCGATGTTTTGCTATAATACGACACCACACACCGTTACAAGTTTCATGCCATATGAGCTTGTATTCGGACATAAACCTCTCATACCATCATCATTTATGAAACCAGTACAACCTCTATATAATTATGATGATTACATAAAAGAGTTAAATTATAGAATGCAAACCTCAAATAAAATTGCAAAGGATAATATTATAAATTCTAAAGAAAGTTCTAAAATAAATTACGATAAAAATATAAATCCTACCAAGTTTGAAGAAGGAGAATTAGTTTTACTAAAAAACGAAAATAGAAAGAGAAAACTTTCTCATCTATGGTTAGGTCCTTAAACCACAGGAAAAATAATTTCAGACGAAAATACTTTGATTAAAATTGGAAAATCTTTTAAAACCGTCCATAATAATCGACTTAAACATTATAACAGTCAATAAAAATATAAAAAAAATTTGTTATGATTAATAGATATTATTAAACCACAGAAAAGAAACAAAATGTCTTTAGTGATTAAATTATAGTAAAATTGATTTGATCATAACTTTTAATTGTTATAATTAAATAATTATTACTTTATTATTGTGTTATATTACAAATGTATGAATTATTATATGTATTTTAAGTATTCTTTTGAAATAATATGTACCATGTAATTAATTAAATTAGTATAAATATTAATCGAAAAAAAAAAAATTTTGTAATTGTTTAGTTAGAATAAACTTTTTTTTTGGGGAGAAGGGGTGTTGTGAAACGCAAACACTTAAAGCCTTAAATGGTATAATTATTACACAGTAGTGTAACATATCCTTTAAATTTAATTGGGATAAACATAAAAATTGTAAATGGTTTTTTGTTGAATAAAAGAGGGTCAGTATAATGTTGGATGTTCAAAGGAGATGTAATGAATACAAATTGTATTTACATCAACTTAATAAAAAATTATATTTAAAAAAAGATATTTAAAAAGTTAAATTTTAATAAATAATTAAAAATTAAATACAAAAGAGTTTTTAATATTTTACGAATAATCAATTGTCTTGTTGGACAGCTTTTCTCGCCCAAAATAGTTTAGTATTATCTTTTCTCTACTTCTGATAAACTTTTACTCGCATATTAAATAAAACGTGACACGTTAGTTTCTCTTTGTACCAATACAGCTCCCAGTCCCACTGGTGATGCCTCTGCAATAATTGTTTTGCATAATTGTTTTGGTTATACATTGGTTGTGCTTTTACAAGTTATCATTCACATTTTACATTTTTTTTGTCTAAGAACGATATCAGACCGAGCAATTGGCGCAGTGGTTAAAGCTGCGGTGTTTGGGACGGAAGGTACCGGGTTCGAATCCCAACGAGGGAGGGTTGAAAAAGGGATTTTTCATCACCTGATTACGATCGGTGATGACGATGAACACAACTATGACCCCCTGTTGGAGTGCAGAATCCATGGGCCGAACCATCGTCCATGTCAGTGCAGGCTGGCTGGAGCAATGCAATGTGCAGATGGATTTAAAATCGAACCTGTATTCGTGCGTCCTCAATTTGGCTGGTGACGGCGTAAGGTAGGACGTTAAAAATTAACTGCGAAAGAGTTGGGAGAGCTTCGGCCCCAGAACAGATTGCAGAGTTCAGAAACGAAGATATCAGTTTTAGATTGCAATATTAATGTAAAATTATTTTTCTCATTTCAGATTTTGTGTAGGTGATCGTTTTTATTTATGCGATAATAAAATATTATGTGAATATGATTATGAGGAGCGATTAGTTTTTGCAAATATGGCGTATAATCCATCTAGTTTAGCACACATACGAAGACAAGTTAGTAATTTGCAGGTAAGCTTTATATATTTTTGCTTCAATTATGATTTTATGCGATTCGTTAATATCAAGCTAAAATAATGTAAATTATTAATATAAAAATGTATGTACATAATATGTCAATGTTCGCATCATATGTTGATTCCAATGTTATAAATATACTAATATTTTACAATACTTGATAATTGATACTTTTATTGCTAAGCGATTGGTACTTACTTATCTTATTAAATGGATCTTTGTATATACATTTTTTCTCTATATTCTGTACACTGTATATCATTTTATTTAAGATATACATACATACTGTTAATTTTTTATTGATAAAATTTTATGCATTATAATAATTTTTTTTATGTTTTTTATAAAAATGAAAATCTACGTATTTATGTTAAATAAATAATATGTTAAGCATCGTTTTGGTACATATGAAATCGAATGTAATTTATATAAAACCTCCAATCAATATGGGATGATGAAAATATTAGTATAATATGGCGTGAGCCATTTTAATTGAAACAAGCAAAAAAACGAAACCAAACAAAGTTCTAGAACATTCTCTTATGCAAGCAATCTCATGGCAGACCATTGAACTATTTATTTTGGCTTTGATGTTTATTTCCAAAATTAAAATCAGATGATGGAAATTTTACAACTACGAGTATTTCTGATTAGCACCAAATTCACAATTCATAATACAGATTATTTCTCTGCTCAGTTTCTTTCAAAATTTTTATAATTTGTTCCTTATTCAATATTGGCAGCGTTCGAAAAAAGAAAATAATTGTCAAAAATTTTATTTTTGTCATAATTTATGAGTTTGTAATCATTTTGTCATAAAGGTTAAGACTAGATTATTTTGTCGTTTGGAGCAAGAGACAATAAACTACTTTTTTTCTTTAGTTGTTTTTATATTAAACATAAAAGAAATTATTCACGATTCAATATTGTTCTTTGCTTAAGCCAGATATTATTTTATAATACTACTGCTGTTTCGGTATTTTGTTAGCTGGTCCCGATTGGATATTGGATTATACTTGCCCTTAGTATTAGTAATTTTCCGACGCCAAGTTAACATTTAGATCACAATATCGTTTTGATTTGCAGTTTTTCGCTCTTTATCAGCAATATCTTCCAAATACAGTGAATCACAGTTTAATGCACTTATTTGACTAGAGACAAGCCTTATTGTTGGTATGGTATATATGCGGTTCCTTATTTGTTATTATCTTTCTTTAATTCCTTAACATTTTTTATGCGTTTTGTCGGAATACATTTTGATAATATTCGAGGATTTATTTGAAAACTTAGACTTTTGACTGACAAAACTATCCAGTATGGTAATCATTGCACTTTTAGAAGACTATAATCTTACAGAATTTAAGCTGAGTTTATAACATAAGAAGTTTGTGTCATACTATTTGATATCATAATCTTCACCAACCAACTTTATTTGGAAGCCCCTCCAATTTGTATCATACTCGAGTGGAAATTCAATAAAGAGTAAACCAAAAATATGATGACACAAACTTGTTATGTTTAAACTCAGTTTTCCCGTGTTCAACTTGTTTTGACATTTTTTAGAACAGGTTCATTATGGACATTGTGCTAATATTTTAATATATGTTTAATATGGTTTTTAGATAAAATAAAAGAATAGCCTTTTTTTTGTCTCTTACAAGTTTTGAAAATACACTTTTTATTTTTGGCATAATTAGGATTCCATTTCCTTTCCACGTATAGTATAAAAATTAAATAATCAATTTTTATTCGAAGACTTTTGTTTATATATAATAATATTAGCATGTTTTATTTTTAATTTCAGAAAGTTTTAAATTAATTTAATTTCCAAAACAGATAAATTAAATTAATTTAATTTCCAAAACAGATAAATTGGCAGTTTATTACATCAAAAATACAAATAATTTACTTATATTGTGTTATTTCTCGGATAAAAAAGTTTTTATTTAGTTAGAATATTTCTATTATTCTTAAAGTTATATAACTAATGTTGTTAAACTTCGTTATTTGGCCTTGGAACCAATTAATACATTACTTAGATAATAGTATATTATAACTCATCCGTTTTGATGATCCTTCATAACTCAATTTAATTGCCTTACTCTGTACATTTATGACTGATAAATTTAGTATAACATGTTTAGAGGCCCACGTTCAAAGCTATAATGGATAAGTCCAGTAAATTTGAGATATGTTTTTACAGCTTTAGGCGTGGCGATTAAAGAGGGGAAACAAGACCCGCAATAAATGGAATATTCTCGACCATCCGTACACTGGTATATAAACAGCACCGATTTTGAGTAAAGAGATAGTTTTATGTTATAAGTGCAATAGTGATCAAGTGAATAAGTCGGATCGATTAAAGTGAAGTGTACAGTAAAGTGTTACATAGTGGTAATAGTGAAATAAAGATCAATCTAATAAATTTGATCACGGTGTTTTTAGTATTGCAAAATCCATTACGAATCCAGAAGCCAAAATCGAAACAATTGGTATCAGAAGTGGGATTTAGTAATAGAGAGCGATGATAAACTTCTACGCGTACGCAGTTAAGCGATGAATTGGAAGAGCGAGGATTGCCCACGGAAGGCAATATGATGGAGATATATTTAAGGCTTCAAAAAACTATAAAAATTAAGGGCAAAAAACTAGCAGCGAAGGAGGAGTTGGAATCATCGTGACCACCGTCAACATCAGCACACGTCAGCAGATCCCGATCAATACCACCAGCAGGAAGGGCCTTAACACCACGACCATCATGCACGAATGATCTGGGCAAGGTGGGAGCTTTTTGCAACTCAGGCAAAAGCTGACGATGTCTCTACTCCCCAATACAAACCTGAAGCAGAACCAAAAAGGGAGCAAACAGAGCAAGATGCAGTTGTTCCCAAATTAGCAACCGGAACAACAAACATCGAAACAGTTCCCGAAGCTATATGATGTTACAAATGAAACAGCTAAACAATTTTGAAGGTTTTTTGAACAGCCACATAAATAACATTTGTGATGAAATGACCAATTTTTGTTTGGTAAAACTAAAATCCGAATTTCCACCATTCGTACCAAACAATGATACATTATGCACATAGGAAAAAATGTATAATATTTACTTAGTGAAAATCGGTCTTGTTAATAAAAAAAGAAAACAACAGCATTACAGGCCAAAGTTACCCCTTTACTGAGATCTTTTTTCAAAATCTATCAGACCATATTTTTACAATTAATGATCATTGTAGGTGGTCAGCACAACGAACGAGATTAAACACAATTGGTCACGGCGTTGTACTTAGGTCCGGGAATTGAATTCAAGACCGTGGTGTGTCTAAGCCATCACTTTAACCATCACTATACGACCGGTTAAAAAATGTGAAACAATATTAATGGGATTGCATGAGATGACGTTCGCTGGCATCGTAAGGATCGTTTAATAAGATTACACTTATTTTCAGAATTGAAATTTTTTTAAATATAATGTCCTAGTGACATAAATTTACTGCAAATAGAATAAAATTAGTACCGATAGAATCAAAATATTTATCATAATTACATAGATTTATTATTATGTTGATATATTTTTTGGATTTAAAAATGTTAACAAAAAACTTCCAACATATGAATATTAAAAAGTATGTATGTAATGTAATTAGGTATTGGTATTGTGTAACTATTTGGTAAAAATAAATTGACAATAAACAAAACCAACACAAATGTATATACAAGCCATGAAGTTGCGATACTCATGCCAAAAAGTGACTACTATACCTAAGTATTAGTGTTGTGACGTAGTATAATTTGTATATACTTTTATTATATACTTTGATGTAAATAAAAAATGAATACGAATGATGGAACAACAGTATGTTGCGCTCTTTAAGACAAAGCAAAAAACAAATTTATTATTTAACGAGAGAGAGAAGTATTGTTATTATTATTTACTTCATTATATACTATACTATATACTAATAATTTAGAGCAGAGTGGACAGTCGCAAAATATAATTTTTGTTTCGTTTTTTTTGTAGAAATATTATGTACTTTGAATTTAGAGGAGTATGGACAGTGCGAAATATAATTTTTTGTTTCGATTTTTACTGTAGTCAAATTCACTAACACATACACCCAATAGTAGTCATAATATGTTTTACTTAGCCAAGCTTCATGGCTTGTATAATATACAATAGTGTTGGTTTTGCAATAAACAATATTAAACATACACATTCTCACATATCCAGACTTAAATATTTTCACACAATTTATTACAACAGGTTGCACATTAATTTTAGAAATGTAGTACTTTCTTTACCTATTTATCTGTATTTAATTCATATGATTATTTTAATACACCTTGTATGCAGTCGGTGTTTTATTTACGCCTCTTTTTGTTTCATATTCCTTTTTCGATCGATACAAGATATAGACGTTTTTGACAAGATCGATGTAGACTTACTCACATACACATATATATAATATTTATATATATAGCAAGTATGTTTATACAAAAGCAACAACAATGTTCATTTAAATTTATCAATAATATATATTTCGTTTCATGGTACATATGGTTACGATATAATAAAGAGTGAGATGAGCTGAATGATATTTGCATGAAAATAAATTTTAATAACAATCATATGAGGGAAAGAGATCAAGATAATTTTTTATATATTGTTACCCCGTTTTGTGCTGATACTTTGAATAAAATTCGAAAAATTTCATTATTTTATTTGTTATACCTGAGAGACGTAGGAAAGATGTGTCTCTGGGTAATCGTACTCTGTGGTAATACCTTATACTTAATGAGCAGTCTCAATGCAAACAAGGACAAATTTCATTCGATTTTCTAAACATGCTAGCCTTAGTTCTGAGTTTAAAAACGTTATCACGTTAAAATACAAATAAAAATGGGCTTTCAATGAGAAAATTTAAAAGGAACATTTTGGCGGGAAATTTGAAATTTAAAAAAAACTTACTATTTTTATATTTTTTATTCTTATTTAATTTCTTAATTTAATTCTTATTTAGTTACCTTTAAAACGAGCCCTATATCATAAATATCGGATAATTAGTTTTATTTTTATAACCATATCGGATAATTAGTTTGTAATTTATATATATATATATATATATATATATATATATATATATATATATATATATATATATATATATATATATATATATATATATATATATATATTATATATATATATATATACATATATATACATATATATATATATATATATATATATATATATATATATATATATATATATATATATATATATATAAATGATGTTTGTAGGTAATGAGTCGAGTTTTGGTAGATTGCCACTGTAACATTTAAAAATTACACAGTGCGGCGAAAAGTATACAATTCTCGTATACAAACGAATTACAAAATTCAACATTAAAATATTCAAAAATTTAATACAGACATATAAACAATTTTAAATTAAATTTATTATTTCTTAATAAAATGTTATTTTTTTGAAGCTTCCACCATTCTAAACAAGAATATTACTACATAATACGTATATATAGAACGCATATAACAATCATTTTTCTTAACTATAACAGAGATACAGGGTGGCAAAAAAATATTTTAACTGGCCAAAATGCGACAGTGACAACAAAAAACTATTGAAATGTCATGCATTTGTTACTCAAATGAAAATCAAAGCCTCAAGTGGTGAAGTTTGTAAAATTCCCTTTTCTTAAATGTCATACTTAAATGTCTTTTCTTAAATGTCATATTAACTTATCCAAGGTGTACAAACCGGTTACGCCTTGAAATGTTTGGTCACCAATTATAAAACTCTTTAAAACCTACGTGCTCAAATATTTCTAAGGCCTACGAAAACTAAAAAGTTTATAAGTAAATCCAATAAATATTTTACACGAACTAATAGAAGCAAACCTAAGGGTTCCTTGATTGATTGAGCTATAAAGTTGCTCGAATTACATGAACACCTGATATACGTTGCAAGACGTTTTGAACTGATTTACATATTGCTATACTTATATTATATATTTTTACATATAGCTGAATTAGAGAAATGATTCTCTTACTTAAATAATGCAATTAACTTTATTGCTATAGACAAAGTTTGGAAAAATAAAAAAATTAAAATTATATTAATATCATAAAGAGAGTATAGTACTAATATACTAAAATATATATATTACAAATAATTGAAAACAACTTTATATACTAAATATATTCTAAAATATATTAAATATATTTTAGAATATACTAAATATATTGTAAATAACTAATATAAACAAAAACAAAGTAAACAAACAAAAATAGATCAACAATAATATAATTGGAATATTGCGACGTAAGGCCGGCATCATCAGGAACAACAGAATCGCACATCTGATATATGTACCTATTTCATTATTTCTCATAAATCACGTCGATCGTCGCAAAAGTAAATATTGCAATATTTCATTTTTATATACATTATTATTAAATTAGCTTATTTGTAGTTTTTAACATTATTAAATTTAGGTTAAGTTAAGAAAATTTTCTAATAGTTTTTCATATATTTATTTAAAAAAAGCAGAGAACGGAATAAAAAAAATATTATTCATTATTATTATTATTTTTTTTTAATATGGGTGTAATAGATGAGATTTTTAATTTTTTTTTTGTTAATTTTATTGTTCTTAGTCAGATAGTTAGTTTTAAATATGGGATAAAAATCGATGGCAACAAATGATGCATGGAGATATAGTCAACGTTACAATGGAAAGATGATCAATGGTTGAGTGTTTTGTGTTTTTTATTATTATTTCGGTCTAAAACAGATTCACACATACCTCTACCCACACCCAAAGTTCCTGAGCGTTGTCAGAGCAATAGACCAATCAAAGGCTTCTGTGTGGATAATTTCTGCTAACGTGGGTCAATTTCAATTTGATCACGTTATAGCTATTTCAATGTTATGGTAAAGTTGAAACCAAGTTTTATAAATTTTTCAAATAGTTGTAGTGGACGACAAGGAGATGCTTTGTCACTCTCAGTCCAACAAAATTTAAATGTTATAACCGTTTTCACCGTTGAATGGCAAAGGTGTAAATGTAGAAGAAGAGAACTTATGCGCGTTTTCCACTATTATTTTTCACTGGTTTTCACACAATTCATAACAAGTGGTTCAAAAATCTTATATAAATCACAGTAAAAATTTTAATTAATTACGGCCTCTATACCAAAGCTAGTTCGTTCACTGGCAAAACTGTACTATTCAAACTATGTTCATATTTTGCTTTAATTTTATGCAGATGTTTAGGACCTTTAGTGTTTATTCCATTCTGTGCATCAAATTAATAGGTAACATACAAATTATTGTATTTTAAACAACTACATCTGCTCAAATTTGAATGGCAAAGGTGTAAATGTAAAAGAGGAGAACTTATACGCGTTTTCCACTACTGTTTTTCACACAATTCATAACAAGTGGTTCAAAAGTCTTATATAAATCACAGTAAAAAATTTAATTAATTACGGCCTCTATACCAAAGCTAGTTCGTACACTAGCAAAACTGTACTAATCAAACTATCTTCAATTTTTGTTTTAATGTTATGCAGATGCAGTGTTGCCACCCCATTATTACCGAAAACCTGTCACATCATGAAAAATCCTGAATTTGGAACATTAAACCTGTCTGTAGATGCAATTAATAAAAAAACCTGACAAAACTTAAAAAATGGAAATATTTAGCCGCTATCCCAAAAATTTACTTAAGATTTAATGATGTTGAAACAGTCTCCTAAATCAATCCTACTTAACTCAATTGATTATCAATAGTTTCAAATTTTTCAATCAAACAAACCCCTCTTCAATCATAAAGTAGTCGAAAATGGTCAAATATAAACGAGATATTTCTCTTTGCATAAAATGAACGAGAAGCTTCTACCTCGCTTTGAAATATTTGGTTTATTTTTTAACTTAAATAACCTGGCTTAAAATATATTTAAACATTTTTAAAAACACCATGTGAATTGTGCACCAATTGTGGGATATTTAAAGTTTCGATAATTTTTTACGATGCATCTCGATATCTTCGTGTGTAAAAAATAGTTCAAGAGCATTAATTATTTGAAATAAAAGTTGGATGACTGTTGCTTCTACGAATAAAGGTTACTTATACGTGGTTTATATTTCAGAATTACTTGAAATTGAGCGGGCAAATAATCTACTCTTTTTAGATTATTTTGAATAAATGAATGAATATCCCGAGCACATTCCTCGGCATACGGGACATACTTTTTGTAGCCGGGATGGCTTAAGCACAATCATATGGCATATACTTGTAGAATTATTCAAGTTCGGACAGTCTTTCCTTGAAAGTGTAGTTAAACAAGGTCATACACCTATCATTTCAGCATCACGATCTGCAGTAAACACCAGCTTTGTTTGAAAAGTGCCCAACAAACATTATATTTCATTCTACACTGGATTCCATGTTTATTTTATAAAATGATTTAAAAATAATCCATAGGACAATTAAAAAGGAAATTATATTTAAACTGATACCGTTTACAAAAAACTAGGAAAACTTTACCAAAAAAAATGGAAAACTGTAGACCAAAACGAAAAACTGGGATTTCCAGGAAAAACTGTCGATATGGCAACTCTGTGCGATAGGACCTTTAGTATGTATTCCATTTTGTGTATCAAATTAATAAATAACGTACAAATTATTGTATTTCAAACAACTACATCTGCTCAAAATCAAATTTCTCGAATATACCCATCTCTAATTACTACCCCAAATTTATTTTTATTTCTATATTATTCCACTGTTTTTAATTATTAAAAAAATAAAATTTAATATAAATTAAAAATATACAAACAAAAAAATTTATACCATAAATTGAATTTTTTGGTAATAATATTTCAACTACATAAATAATAATTAATATAATAATTTATCATTTTTTTATATATATTTTAATTATTATTATTTTAATTATTATTATACATTTTTTTTATTTTTTGTTTCGTAAAACCGAAATTTCTTTATTTTCACTGTGTTTTTTTTTAATTAAAAATTCACAAAAAAAAATTAATGTTTTATTATTATTAAAAAAATATATAAATATCATTAATTAAAGTCCAAAAATAAACCGAAATTAAAAAAAAATCAGCTAAAATAATACTGAACATTTAAGGAACGTGGCGGCAAGTAGAAAAAGAAAAGAAATTCAATGGAACAAGAATTAGTAAATGTATATACTATATATTCCTTTTTTGTATATATAATGTACACTAATAATACACCAAATTGTGTGGAAAACATAAATGGATAGCTTTTTTCTTTCCTACTGTAAGCTTTGTAATAATTTTCATCGTTGTTAGTTGTTTTTTTTTATCGTTAGAATCAAGAAGAAAATTGTAAAATAAAATTATTTTTATTTTGTATTATTGTAATTATTGCCGGTATGTTACGGAAGTGGGATAATGGAACGGTTGGATTACTTTGTATATAATTTTAAAACTTAAAATTGGAATGGTTAAATGGTTTCAGTTTTTGTTTTTAATTGTAATGATTGTTACATTGTACAGCACAAGCATTGTAACAAATTATAACAATGAATTTATTTAATCCTAAGTTTAAAAGTTTATTCGTATACATTTAAAATTCTTTCATGCACGTATTAAGAAATTAGAAATTGTGGTATTTTTTATAGATGAAAATTCCCAGTTTCTTAAAATTCTCACGTCTTTTTTGACAATTTTTTATCTCTTCAATCAATCTCATCAATTTTTTGATTGATTGATTGATTGATTATAGTATACGGCCAAGGACTAACCAGGAACTCCCGGAATGTCGGGCACTACCGTAAACCCATGTTACATATAACATAACCGAAAGAATGAATGGAATTTGTTAGTTATGAAAGACTTGACCCGGTTGCAAACACCTAAGCGATCGATAGTTAGTGTGTTTTTTTCTGGTGTAAGAAAAAGAAAGGCATGCTAGTAATGACAGATTTGATCTGGTTTTCCAGTAACCAATATTCAACCAATGTTAGCACAAGACAATCACAATTTTAACAAGCTGCTCTGCATTCTGTCATTTCTTATCATCAACTCCAGTA
This sequence comes from Tipula confusa, assembly GCA_963556175.1. Lineage (NCBI taxonomy): Eukaryota > Metazoa > Arthropoda > Insecta > Diptera > Tipulidae > Tipula > Tipula confusa. The sequence continues at coordinate 139,632 of OY744476.1, forward strand.
TGCCACCATTCAGGTTTATAAGCAAATGTTTCCTAAAAACAAAATATATTAATGAGATAATTGCTCTTAGCCGTAGGCTGTAATACTCTGAATTAATTTTCATCTGGAATTATAAATTAATTAATTTATAATATAATGAACTAATAATAGCATAATATAATTTATGCAAGCCGTAGACTTTAATAAACTGGATCTGTTTTCCCCTGAAAATCTCAATTTATTAATTTGTCCCATAATAATATAATTATGTAAGAATACGTCAAAATAAAAATAATAATATAATAATATAATAATATAATAATATAATAATATAATAATATAATAATATAATAATATAATAATATAATAATATAATAATATAATAATATAATAATATAATAATATAATAATATAATAATATAATAATATAATAATATAATAATATAATAATATAATAATATAATAATATAATAATATAATAATATAATAATATAATAATATAATAATATAATAATATAATAATATAATAATATAATAATATAATAATATAATAATATAATAATATAATAATATAATAATATAATAATATAATAATATAATAATATAATAATATAATAATATAATAATATAATAATATAATAATATAATAATATAATAATATAATAATATAATAATATAATAATATAATAATATAATAATATAATAATATAATAATATAATAATATAATAATATAATAATATAATAATATAATAATATAATAATATAATAATATAATAATATAATAATATAATAATATAATAATATAATAATATAATAATATAATAATATAATAATATAATAATATAATAATATAATAATATAATAATATAATAATATAATAATATAATAATATAATAATATAATAATATAATAATATAATAATATAATAATATAATAATATAATAATATAATAATATAATAATATAATAATATAATAATATAATAATATAATAATATAATAATATAATAATATAATAATATAATAATATAATAATATAATAATATAATAATATAATAATATAATAATATAATAATATAATAATATAATAATATAATAATATAATAATATAATAATATAATAATATAATAATATAATAATATAATAATATAATAATATAATAATATAATAATATAATAATATAATAATATAATAATATAATAATATAATAATATAATAATATAATAATATAATAATATAATAATATAATAATATAATAATATAATAATATAATAATATAATAATATAATAATATAATAATATAATAATATAATAATATAATAATATAATAATATAATAATATAATAATATAATAATATAATAATATAATAATATAATAATATAATAATATAATAATATAATAATATAATAATATAATAATATAATAATATAATAATATAATAATATAATAATATAATAATATAATAATATAATAATATAATAATATAATAATATAATAATATAATAATATAATAATATAATAATATAATAATATAATAATATAATAATATAATAATATAATAATATAATAATATAATAATATAATAATATAATAATATAATAATATAATAATATAATAATATAATAATATAATAATATAATAATATAATAATATAATAATATAATAATATAATAATATAATAATATAATAATATAATAATATAATAATATAATAATATAATAATATAATAATATAATAATATAATAATATAATAATATAATAATATAATAATATAATAATATAATAATATAATAATATAATAATATAATAATATAATAATATAATAATATAATAATATAATAATATAATAATATAATAATATAATAATATAATAATATAATAATATAATAATATAATAATATAATAATATAATAATATAATAATATAATAATATAATAATATAATAATATAATAATATAATAATATAATAATATAATAATATAATAATATAATAATATAATAATATAATAATATAATAATATAATAATATAATAATATAATAATATAATAATATAATAATATAATAATATAATAATATAATAATATAATAATATAATAATATAATAATATAATAATATAATAATATAATAATATAATAATATAATAATATAATAATATAATAATATAATAATATAATAATATAATAATATAATAATATAATAATATAATAATATAATAATATAATAATATAATAATATAATAATATAATAATATAATAATATAATAATATAATAATATAATAATATAATAATATAATAATATAATAATATAATAATATAATAATATAATAATATAATAATATAATAATATAATAATATAATAATATAATAATATAATAATATAATAATATAATAATATAATAATATAATAATATAATAATATAATAATATAATAATATAATAATATAATAATATAATAATATAATAATATAATAATATAATAATATAATAATATAATAATATAATAATATAATAATATAATAATATAATAATATAATAATATAATAATATAATAATATAATAATATAATAATATAATAATATAATAATATAATAATATAATAATATAATAATATAATAATATAATAATATAATAATATAATAATATAATAATATAATAATATAATAATATAATAATATAATAATATAATAATATAATAATATAATAATATAATAATATAATAATATAATAATATAATAATATAATAATATAATAATATAATAATATAATAATATAATAATATAATAATATAATAATATAATAATATAATAATATAATAATATAATAATATAATAATATAATAATATAATAATATAATAATATAATAATATAATAATATAATAATATAATAATATAATAATATAATAATATAATAATATAATAATATAATAATATAATAATATAATAATATAATAATATAATAATATAATAATATAATAATATAATAATATAATAATATAATAATATAATAATATAATAATATAATAATATAATAATATAATAATATAATAATATAATAATATAATAATATAATAATATAATAATATAATAATATAATAATATAATAATATAATAATATAATAATATAATAATATAATAATATAATAATATAATAATATAATAATATAATAATATAATAATATAATAATATAATGATATAATAATATAATAATATAATAATATAATAATATAATAATATAATAATATAATAATATAATAATATAATAATATAATAATATATTAAAACATTTAAACATTAAAATATAAAAATGTAAAAACATAAAAATATCAAAATATAAAAAAATAAAAATAAAAAATATTACAATATGAAAATATATAAATACAAAAATATACAAATAGAACAGTACAACAATATAATAACACAACAATATAACAATACTATAACACTATAACATAACACATAATAATATGCAAGGCATGTTCAACCGATACTACCGACATTAAGTTTCACCGTTGAATCGGGCAACACGACGAAAATGAACAATATGTTTTATACTTGCTTTAACCACCACAAAAACAAAGAACATGGAACGTCAGGATAGAGAACCGGAATTCAAGGAGCACACTGACAACCACAGCGAAATCGAGAATAACGAAGAAGCGGAAGAGAATATCGACGCAAATCTTACAACTAGTGCCTCTCAAGCATACCTACCATAAAGTATTGACCAAATAACAACATGATCCTAAGAATCCCTGTTGACACAGGGGCAAAATAACTATATTAAGACCTGAAATCGCCATAAACTCTTAACCGATCGACAGGCGATTCAAAACTAGATCAGGTGAAATTAAAATCCGACAAAAACTATCAACACGGTTCCTTAAAAACTGATAATGTCATTCCGCTGGATTTCTACGCTCTACACTAGGACCACAAACATTTGACAGGACAATCGGAGATGACACTGCAAAAAAAAAACCTAGAAGCATTAATCAACAGTAAAAATAACATTCCCACAGCAAAACTAGACATCAGGATCCCTTTAAATGCAAAAACGTTACGGAGCCATTGCAGGCCAACCAACCACCGAAACGAACGTTAGGGCAGCGATTAAACACTGCATCCAACTTAAAACACCCAGTACCAATTTACTTTTGCCCAAAGCACGAACCACAAGCCACACTACCAACCGAAACCAGAATACATAACCTAGAAAATTAACAGCCTCCAAAAGGCACGACCACTTCCACCAGATGATGACCTAGTTAAAACATTAAAAAAACAACAGCCTTACCGGCTAATGCCAACCGTTCACCGAGTTCACCCACAATACCACTCAGACCACTTCTTCACAATCGACGATCGCTGCCGGTGGTCAGCCCAACGAACAAGCCCACACACATCTGGTCACGGCATTCTTGTCAGCGGTGGGGACCGAACCCAAGACCGCGGCGTGTCCAAACCAATATCTTAACCATCTCCATACGACCGGTGACAAAATAATAAAACAACAATACCATCGGCCAATCAAATGTAATCCCCAAACACAAGACCCCTTACGCAAAACACACACACTCACACAACATACTCAATTTTATCAATTTACTCACCTTGCACTAAATCACCTCTAACAAAAGGCAACAGCTATAGCATCTTACCAGCCATACCGTTGTCAACCAAAACTTTAAAAACAACAAATTACAACAAAATTCATGCAACTACACAATTCAACATTTGAAAATGCAATCGCGAAGCGTGTACAAACTTATAGAGACCAACAATGATTAATTAATCAATAAAGAACACTCCCCCCTGGACAACCCTTTAAACAACGAAAATATTACAAAAACACATGCTACACAACCACTAACCGTTCGAAAATAAAAGTAGAACCTGTTAATAAACATACTATAAATCGTATAATGGAACAGTAAAATCATATTCTCTCACTCTATATATAATTTAAATGATAAACGATGCTCGATTGATTTTTACTAATACAAACACATAAACAATCTAAAATAAACAACAAACCGGAATAACAAAGCGGAAAAACCAAAACGACTTATATACTAACGTATTTTATGTACATGTACTTCAAAACCGTCTTTACTACATGCCGTAGTGTTTGCAAACGCATGCTATACAAAAATATATACTTTGATTGTGTTGTAAGTGGAAAATCGTGTCGGGATATGATAGCGAATATTGTGTAAAAGAAATAAACAATTAAATCAAATAATGCGCGTGCGTTTACAATTTTTTTTATTTTTTTATATGGAGTTTTGATAGTTACTAATACATCTGAAGTATATATTTTCTACTAATAAATTTTTAAAATATATGAGAATATGCAAAAACGTATCTATAGAAAGACCAACTCATTTTTTCGTTCACTTATATTACTACACATCCGCCTCAATAAAGTAGTATTGGTACGATAACAAATAACAAAGCAAAAATAACATAAAAAAACTAACTATATTAGTGTTAGTAAAAATATTTTTTTGTTTTTATTTTACGCTATATCTGTACACGACCAATACTACATCAAAAAGGCGCTTTGTTTCTTTGAATTTTTGAATAGTTGGTCTTTCTATAGAGACGTTTTTGGAATATGTGTCAGCGAAAATTTCAATACGGCTTGCAGTAAAGAGGGTTTTGATGTACTTATATACCTACACCTATGTGCTTAAAAGATAAAATAAAAATGCACCTTTAAAATGATGCATTGATACCTGATCTCTGGGGTAATGAAAGAGTATGTAATCCATTTCACCATTCCAGAACCACACAGACACACACTGATCCGAAAAAAAAACAACAACAAAAAACACCAAAAACAAATAATTTATTACTTTTATTTTAAAAGTAATAAAGAGAACGAACAAAACACGTCCGATCTCTTCAACAATCATCGATCGACCATCAATCAAACTCATCAATTTTTTAAAAAAAAAAATATCTTTTTTATGAATTTTAAGTCCCTATTCGATTATGAAAAAATTATTTTCAGTAAAATTTAAAGCAAGATAAAATTATAGATTCGAAGGAACGCGAGGGAAACAAAAGATTTTATCAGTAAAATTTACTCGAGAAATATTATATGCATGTAGTAGTGTACTGCTATAATACTGCTATAAAATATATAAATTGGAGTATATTTTATAGCATCATTTAACACGTCTACAAAAAAATTTGTGTTGTGATGAGCAATATTTTTCACACACCCACATAAATTTCTGAGGTTATCTTAAATTATGGCTGCTCATTTCAAATGTGATTTTGAATTGTATGGAACTCAAAGAAACAAAATTAACTAAAAATTATTAATAAGGTTTTTTAATCAGTGATTTAGTGCCAGTGATTTTTAATTAGAATAATAGTACTATAATAGGCCGTGATTTTTTAATTTAATTACAAAAAACTGTTATAAAAAAATTCATATAGTTTTATGAAAATGGACGTCAACGGTAAATTTATTTAAACAATGATTTGACAATCATTAAAATTAAATAATTTATTTAAACGTACGAGTAAATTTTATTTTTTACAATTACAGGAAATAAAATTATAATTTTAGAAAATATTCCAATCGACAACCGTTCACCATTTTATTTGGAAGAAAATACAATGTCCAGATACTATTCATCGTTCAACGATATAAATGAAGACGAGATGAATTTCAGTATAAATGCGAACCTATCAATGGTCAATTCGATTAACCCATCTACTACATCAACACCAATTATAAATAGGGATAGTATACAAAAACAAATTAATGAATACGAATCAAGTAGTGATATGATCTTCTTATAATATTTATTAAAATTATAAGCAATCAATTTTTTATATATTTCAGAGTTAATAAATGAAGCTGTTAGATCCCGGCCAGCACTGTGGATCATTCGGGACGACAATTATAAAAATAAAATGATTCGTGTGAAACTATGGCAAGAGGTAACGCTGGAAGTAGGTTAGAAATACAAAAATGCTTCGGTACTGAACATACTCTTCCTTTTTTCTGTAATTTAGATAGGGAAGTAAAATTTTAGAAATTCGTAAGCATTGGGACTCCATAAAAGCTGTTTATATACGATCAAAAAAAAATATTGCTAGTGGTTCTGCTGGAGGCCACAAAGATTATAAATTTAAAAAACTCCTCACATTTCTAGACGATACCTAGAAGGTTGACCCATTTACAGTTAATTTTCTATTAATATAAGTTTATTTACCATTTATTTCTTCCTTCTTAGATCTATCGAGGTGTGTGGCAGTTACGAGTGTGATAGTGAAACATCAATGGAGACATCATTACAACAACCGACCAAAAAGAGTTATAAGGACACATTAAATATTTATGACATATATACATAATATATTTACAATTTTTAAGGAAAAACCTTCCAGGAGGAAAATTTCCAGCTGGAAAAGGAATTCATCAACGTAATAAAAAAAAAACTTGATGATTCAACTTCGTCTACTGGTTGTAGCAGATCAGTTGATCCAGTTGACCAGGAGATTAACGGATTTTGCCTTATGATTTCCCCTCTATTAAAAAGGTTGGGCGTGCTACCGCGGCTAAATGCACAGCAAAAAATATTAACTGTCCTTAATGACGCATTACAAGACTAGGTAAATTATTATCTTTATTGTTAATTTATTAATTTTATTAATTCTTATTTTATTTCTTTTCGTAGATGAAAACACCTAAATAGGATCAAATGAACCAGAGCTAACTGATGGACTTGAACAAAATAGATATAAGTATCGTTCCATATTTTTAAGTTAATATTTCATATATATTATTATTTGTTTTAGGTACACACGATGGAGGAAACCCTTATACTAATTATTATTTATCTTATATTTTATTATATTTTTTTAATATTTATTATTGAATATGTATAATTAATTTTATTTTAATTAATTAATTATATTAACCAAATTATTTACCAAATTATTATTTAAGTTTTAATATAGTTTTATTACTTGAAGGTTTTTATGCCTAATGGACACCATTTTTATTTTGAATTTTATCATTACTACCATAAGTAGCCATAAGGCTTATCCTTTAAATAAAACGTTAAAAAATTAAATATTGGAGTTTTATTTTATTTCAATAAATGTATTGAAATCGGAAAAAATTAATATTCCAGGTTGATCAATGTTGTTTGTAATTTATTTAATAATTTAATTAATATATTCACCCACTTATGAATCTACAGATGTACTCCTATGAGTGGCTTGCGTATCATATTATCAAGGCGATTTATAATTGACAATGTTCTTCATTGTATAATTAATCTTATATGACTGTATCTTATATGACTAACCCATCAACATATCGCGACCAATGAGGCGACCAGAGGCAGATCTGCTATTATTGGTGATCTAAATATACGCCATTTAGCACAAAGAATGCCAAAGCAGTTTTCGATTATTCGGTGGGCACAGCTAAGTCGATAATTGAAAATTTTTTCCTTTGTACTGTGCATTGTGTTGTAAGGTTTTATCATGTGATTCGTTAATACAAAAGCGTCGTCAGCCACAAAGACATAAGGAGCATCAATGAATTCCGCTGATACGTTTCTATTTTGAGGTATTCTAAAATAATTACAAAACATATAAATCATATTTAAAATTTTCGAAATTAAAGCGATACTTACGGGAGTTTGTTCTCGTAAAGCCATTTTCCGAATTTGCTTTCGCGAAAAATTCTTCCGTCACTCTGGCGACCAGCAGCACCAATATCACACCTCATGAAATTGTCATCATGGTCGCTAATTGCCATTAATACAATGGAAGAAGTTTTTTTGTAATTAAAAAACTCGGAGCCGGAATTATTAAGTGCCTAAATTAGTATTTTAAATGATAAATAACAAAGTTTAATAACATATATTTAATTATCTTACTTGAATTGTGACGTGTTTCCCATCGATAGCTCCTATACAATTGGGGAAATTCCATCTGTCTTCAAACCCAAATGCTACTGTCTTAAAATAATCTGATGTTAGGTTAGGAAACACCTTGCATTTTAATACTTCGGTTAATGCATTAGTTGTTTCATTAACAATTCTATGAACACTTGTTTGTGAACATTTATAACAAATTGCTAA
>OY744476.1:153932-234728 GCA_963556175.1 Tipula confusa
TAAATAAAATAAGAAATTAATTTATTTGAAATTTTTGTAGGCCGATTTTAATAGAAGAACCAGACAAAATGCCTTTCAAACCAGTTGAAAACCCAAAATGCCCTAAGTGCAACAAATCGGTATATGCCGCTGAAGAACGTGTTGCTGGTGGATACAAATACCACAAATCATGTTTCAAATGCGGTATGTATATTTAAAACTTATAATTATCTATAATTAGAATAGGTTTTTATTTTGTGAGATGGATTAAATTACAAATACGCTATTTTTTGTTGTTTCTCCAAACATGTAGGAATGTGTGGCAAAATGCTCGATTCAACCAATTGTGCCGAACACGAGAAAGAACTTTATTGTAAAAATTGTCATGGACGTAAATACGGACCAAAAGGATACGGTTTCGGTGGTGGTGCTGGATGTCTCTCAATGGACAGTGGTTCACAATTCTCAGGAGAAGGGTAAGTGTGCAAAACCATTATTTTTTATCTATGTAACTATATCGACAAATATTAGAAACACAATTTCTTCATTGCGTCTTTTCCTAAAACCACGTCATAGATTACAACAAATTTCGAAATAAAATAATCTATTTATGTAATCTGTGTAACATAAATTTCATTCGTTTAAAATTCTAAAATTAAATTTTAAAATAGCACATTTTCAAACCGTTTCGTCGTATCTTAAAAATAGTATGTTTCATCTATTCAATTTCTTAAAGTTCAATTAAAAAGAAATCTGCATAATTATTTTGAATCGATATAAAAAAGTTTATATGCTGATTATCCGTATACTCGTACGTAAAAAATAAAATTCAAATTAGGTCAAACTCCGGGGACTTTCCTTATCTCTCGAAAATCAAAAACATTTTCACCATCGAACACATATAAGCAAAATATTTAAATAAAAATTGTACAGTTGTTTTTATTTAGATTTTTCACGAAATATCGAAAATAACCTAAAAATAACCTTCATTAATTTTTTTTTTTTAATTTCGGAAAATAAACAACAAAAATTTTTTTTTACTATTTTCTATTTTTATGATTTTTTTTTTATTAAATCTAGTATTGGATCTCTTTTGATTTTTGTTTTTGAAAAATTAAAATATTAAAATTTAAAAATATAATGCAGATTTTTGTTTCTGTACTAGATGTGAAAGTTTAACGATGGAAACCTTATTTAAAATGAAAAGAAAAATATTGCATGCCGTTAATATTTTTGTATCATATTTAGTATCTATATATCCTTATAAAGGAAGTCTATAAATGTTTCTAACACAATTTTTTTTTTGTTTTTTCTTCTCTGAATACAGACAGTAAACGTTATTATACCAAATACAATAAAATACTTAATTTAAGGAGTGTTAATGAATGTTCAACCATCCTTATTTAATTATCATTATATATTTTTTTGTTTAAAATTAAAATTTGTCCTTTAATAAAATGAAATTAATTTTTTGAAACACACACACACACAAACAAACAGAAACTGGCTTAGAAATATTTTTTTGTTAAATTTAAAAAATTCTAATGTTTTGATTTAACATATCTGAGAAGTCAAAAACTCAACAAAAAAAAAATTTAAAAATTCTCTAAAAATTTGTTTCTAAATTATATAGATGGTAGTTTTTAATTAAAATTAATTTTTTATTGTTAAATGTGCTATAATTATATATACAACAAAAACATAAAGAAAACATTAAAAATATAATTTTTATTTGGATTAAACAACAAATCAATTTTTTTTTTTATTAAAATGAACTTTACAAATTTTTTGACACCTTATTTTGAGGAGGGTAGTTCCTTTAAAATCTGTAAATATCATTTCAACTATATATATATATATATATATATATATATATATACATATATATATATATATATATATATATATATATATATATATATATATATATATATATATATATATATATATATATATATATATATATAAATATATATATATATATATATATATATATATATATATATATATATATATATATATATATATATATATATATATATATATATATATCATTACCCATTATTACAAAAGACCAAATATTTATAATAAAATATCCATAATTGGGTACAATTCAAATTTGCGTCACAAACATCCATCGATAAGATTTTCATCTTAGGTGAGGAAAACATATCAATTAATTTTTTTGTAGTTCGCATGGCTTCACCGATATAAAAAATAGAGTCTTATTTATTTTTTAATATAATCATTTTTTGTTATTTAATTATTTTTTGTTAAATACTGTCGTATTTTTGATTATTATTTTTTTTTCATAATAAACACAAGCAAGTGTTGTGAGTCGTAGGCATTTTTTTTTGTATGCCCCTCGTACATTATGTTTTTTTAAATACATAAATGACCTCGTTTCACAGCACTGCTTATAAATCACTAACAGCCTCAAAATTTAAAATTAGAAATTTATTTCTTTTAAATTAATAATAAATGTATTTGTTTAAAAAAAATATCTTCATGGGATAAGGAAAGTTACCTTTTTAATAATTTTTTTTTTTTATTATTATAATTTTAAAACAAAAAATATTTCAATTCCAAATCTTAATTTTTATTATTACTATATATTTACTATTGACATTATTTTATATTCAGTATTTATTTAATAGATGGAGGGACTTTACCTTGTCCCATTCATTAAGCAAACCGCTTCTTATATAGTAGAAATATTAAATTTTTGACGCTTAATTAAAACAAAACTATTTATTAATTAAAAATTAATTTCTATTTTTTTGTTGATGTTAATTTAATTAATTAAAATATTATAAAAATAATTATTACATTTGATTCTTTTTTTTTAAATATAGTGAGGTACGCAATGGTGCACGATTAGAACCACGAGTAATTGCAAAAGCTCCAGAAGGTGAAGGATGCCCAAGATGTGGTGGTTATGTTTACGCTGCTGAACAAATGTTGGCACGAGGACGAGTAAGTAGAATAAAAAATTCTGTTAATTTTTTTTTGTATCCAAATTTAATTTGAATTTAAATGAAAAAAAGGGTTATCACAGAAGATGTTTCAAGTGTTTAAATTGTAATAGAACTCTCGATTCAACAATGCATTGCGATGCTCCAGATAAAGAAATATATTGTCGAGGTATTACATTTATATATATGTATATACATGTTGTGTACATTATCTCTGTGTTATCCACCCTTTTGTAGTTTGAAATAATGTATATGTGTTTTTAATTCTAACGAATAATTTGATGTTCACAGCCGTTCCACAAAGAATGTTTCAAGTGTAAACTTTGTATCAAAGCGCTTGACTCAATCAACTGTTGTACAGGCCCTGATAAAGATATCTATTGCAAAGGTTTGTGTTCTTAATCCTTGTGTTATATGTGTAAATAATAATTTTACCGTTCATAGTTTGTTATTCGAAGAACTTTGGACCTCATGGCTACGGTTATGGTCAAGGTGCTGGTGCACTACAAAGTGATGTTTATCAAAATGGGTAAGTTATATTTTGAATTAGTAAAGAAATAATACTCAAATAAAAAATTTGCGTGTACTCCCAATTCGTTAAATGTTAAATGGTCCACACAATTATTTCAAGTTTATTTATTATCAAAATTTTTTTGGGAAACATTAGGATGCTATTCACAAAAATTTGGTTCACGTGGATATGGACACGCTGGAATTTCATCGCTCGGCTTAATGTCTGATATAAAAGATTCAGAATGGCAAAGGTTAGATGCCGTAGATTAAAATGCCTTATATGTGTGACCAAATTTCTCGTTTTTAATACAGAACCCTTATACGAAAACCTAGTCTAAATCTACAACTTTATGAATATTATTTAATATTTTTTTCAGTGATATGGCACCAAAAACTGCATATACTGATACAGCTTCAATTCAAGCTGCACCTGGGCAAGGATGTCCTCGTTGTGGTGGTGTTGTATTTGCTGCTGAACAAGTATTATCGAAGGGCCGTGAATGGCATCGTAAATGCTATAAATGTAAAGATTGTACCAAAACATTGGACTCAATCATTGCATGTGATGGCCCCGATAGGGATGTTTATTGCAAAACTTGCTATGGTAAAAAATGGGGTCCACATGGTTATGGCTTTGCAAATGGCTCTGGTTTTCTTCAAACTGATGGTTTAAGGTAAGTTAATTAACTTGATTATAGGTTTAAGTAGAATACTTATAACCAACTTCAATATTTATAGTGAGGATCAAATATCATCACAACGTCCATTCTACAATCCCGATACAACTTCGATTATGGCAGCTGCTGGACAAGGTTGCCCACGTTGCGGTGGCATGGTATTTGCGGCTGAACAACAACTCGCTAAAGGTACAATGTGGCACAAGAAATGCTTTAACTGTGCTGAATGTCATCGTCCACTGGACTCAATGCTAGCATGCGACGGACCTGATCGCGAAGTCCATTGCAAGGCTTGTTACGGTAAACTTTTTGGACCAAAAGGTTTTGGTTACGGCCACGCACCAACATTGGTATCAACCAGTGGTGAATCAACAGTTACCTATCCAGATGGTCGTCCATTTAATGGTGCTCGCTCAGAATCTGGATGCAAACGTTGCGGATATGCTGTTTACGCTGCTGAACAAATGATTAGTAAAGATAGAATATGGCATAAAAGATGTTTTAACTGTTCCGATTGTCACAAATCATTAGATTCAACAAATTTGAATGATGGACCAGATACAGAAATTTATTGTAGAGGTTGCTATGGTCGCAATTATGGGCCACGTGGTGTTGGATTTGGTATAGGAGCCGGTGCTCTTACAATGGTCTAAGCAATTTTGTTATTTTTGTAAAACGTTAAACTAGACTTTTCAAATTTACCGTTTTTTTTACATACATACACACACACATATTTATTACATATTTTTTCGTAATGTTAAAAGTTAAAACTAACAAATTTAAATTAATTTTAGACTTTTGCACGGTTAGAAACAATTTTGATTATTAAACAATTTTGAACAAAAAGAAAAACACGTTGCTACAGTAAAATAGATAGTCGATAGAAAAATAAAAATATTAACGAATATAACTTGGCTGTTGATATATTTTCATTCCCACCAAATAAATAATAAAAGAAACTGTTTTTGAAACGAAATACTACATGTCAAAAGATAGTAGTTAAAAAAAATTAAAAATGTATTTATCCGAAATTTTTGTGAAATTAGATTTTCATGAATTTTTTTTATATTACATAATCGTACACTCACATATTTTTCGAACGACCAGGAAAATGTTAATTTCATATAAATTTTATTTATTTTTCCTGTGAATATTATATATATATATATATATATATATATATATATATATATATATATATATATATAATATATATATATATATATATATATTTATATATATATATATATTTATATATATATATTTATATATATGTATATATATAAATATATATATATATATATATATATATATATATATATATATACAAATATATATATATATATATATATATATATATATATATATATATATATATATATATATATATATATATATATATATAAATAGATACATCAAACACCACGCATTTTTATAGAAAAAACAAAAATTAAAAATAAACAGCATATTAATTATAAAATTATTTATTATTGCCAAAACAACTAAAAATAAAACTAATTAATTTATTATTTAATTAATACAGATATAGATATATATATATATATATATATATATATATATATATATATATATATATATATATATATATATATATATATATATATATTTATATATATATATATATATATATATATATATATATATATATATGTATATATATATATATATATATATATATATATATATATATATATATATATATATATATATATATATATATATATATATATATATATATATATATATATATATATATATATATATATATATATATATATATATATATATATATATATATATATATATACATACAAAGTATTTAATTAATATTTAAAACAAAAAAACACGTATTATTAAAAAACAAAATTAATTACAAATAATAAATAAATTAAAATTCAACAAAAAAAATTATCTTAAAAACTAAAATTTGAATTTGTTTCATTTCTAAATTAATTTTCAATGGTTGACTTTTTGCTCTCTGGTTTCTGATTGTTTGGTTAAAATGGTAACTTTTGGTAAATATAATCAAAAATTATGTTGTTTTTTATATTACTCCGATTGATAAAATCTGTAATTAGACACCCGTCGGTTTTTTTACAATTAAGTTTTTTTACAAAGTTAATTACAATAAGACAAAAAAATCTATGCAACCCAATTTCTTAATATAACAATCACCAACACAGTTTATTACAAGTGCTTCAGGAACCTTCTTTAGAGTCGGGGTAAAGGCCGTATGAAATTGTGCCACGAGGATCACGAAGCTTGGTCGAATCGGTTTATTAGATACTATACGTAACAATTTATTAAATAGTATTTGTAAATTTTTTTTATTTTATTTTATTATGATTTTATGTTTTTTCTATTCGACAACTGACACGAACTTAAATTTTTTTTTAAATTTTAAATCAATATTCACAGAAAAATTCATTCATTAAAGTATTCATTCATTTCAAGTTATTTTTCTTTTGAATGTTATTTTCGTCGTTACGATATGATATTTCTTAAAGCTTTTGTTCCAAAATAACTAACAGCAAAATTTAACAAACAGTTTCGAGTAATACATACTCATGCTGATTATGACCCTTAATTAAATCAAAATTGATAAAAATCTCAATGATTAAAACTCCTTAAATAGTTGAGTGATTACATTTTAGTAAAACTCGTTTTTCTCGAATTTCTAACTCTTTTGTTGACCAGTCGAACTCGGTCTTAATCACCAATCCAAAAAATTTATATTTTAGTTCAATATCGAAATAATTATAAATCATTACGAAGCTATCAAAACATCCTCACATAAGTTTTTTGTAAGCATTATGTACTTTAGTCTTATACTGTGTGCCTCATGCCAAAAATTTCGTCTAAGTCGCCGAATTTTCTAAATTGTTCATTAGTTATTCTATTAATCACCAGAATTTTTCATTTAGCCTGCTCGTGAGGTTGCTTCTCGTTTTTGTTGTCAAATTATGTGTACGTACATATAAATATACCAATAAAATTTTACAGGTTTGTATTTTATTGGACGGGAGGTACCGGGTTCGAATCCCAATGGGGGAGGGTTGCAAAAGGGATTTTTCATCACTTGATTACGATCGGTGATGACGATGAACACAACTATGACCCCCCGTTGGAGTGCAGAGTCTATGGGCCGAACCATCGTCCATGTCAGTACAGGCTGGCATGGAGCAATGCATTGCGCAGATGGGATATTCAACAATCGCGAACCTGTTTTCGTGCGTCCTCGATTTGGCCCTCGTTGGCGTAAAGTAAGGACGTTAAAATAACCGCGAAAGAGTTGGGTGAGCTTCGGCCCCAGAAAAAGATTGTAGGGATTAAAAATTAAAAAAAAAAAAAAAAAAAAAAACTACAAAAACATTAATTTAATACAAACATTAAAAACAAATATGTTAAAATGATAATATTTATGTGTAAGCATAAATTTTATAAAAAATAATTTTTGAACCATTTATAGTTTGAAAAGTCAACAATTTAGAATCGTGAGAAGTCAGGCACAGCTTGTAATGTTAAAACTAGTGTCATCTATGAATCAATGATACCAAATAATTAACAATTTAGAAAAGTTGGCGATTTAGCCAAATTTTTTTCATGAGGCACACAGCATTAAATTAATTTTTAAATTTAGTATGATTAACTGCTAAATCATTTCGATTTTTTTACTATCTAAAAATTAAGAAAATATTATTATTATATAAGTTAAAGAGAACGGGACATCAAATTAACCTTTAAGTCATCTCCTAACAATTTGACATCTATATGCAATAATTCTTAAATACATTTAAATTTAAAAATTTTACGTGGCTTTGTACTGAAAAGTGCTTCGCTTCTGAATAAGCTGAAAACGGCAAATTAATTTTGAGTTTGTAGTCATTCTTGTATGCTGGTATGTATTTAATCTGCCACCGATATAATATGAATGGTTTATAAATTGTGATATTCAAGCCTACATGCTTTTATTCTATAGGTTTACCAATCTTTTACGATCTCAATCAGTTTAACTTGGTGGTCTATGAGGTGGTTTTGTACAGTCAAGTACTCTACTTCTGAATTAGTTAAAAATAGCAAATCAATTCCCCTATTGATAACCTTGTGGCTATTTAATGCGATCAATCCAGCTCCTAATGTGGATCATTCCTTGATATTATATCCAGGGGTGCAATTCCGGTTCGATGATACTGATAAATAATAAACTTATCATCGAAAAAACACAAATCGCAATCCCCTTTTCATGGTAAACGATAAATTTGTGTCGAATTTGGTGAAAAACTTAGATATTTTATCAATTTGATTTTGTTGCTGAAAAGAGTTTATCACCGATGATAAAATTATTCTTTTTGCGCCTAAATGTTTATGTTTCATGTGTTTTATGTAATCTCTATGTGTGTATTCTATATGTGTGTTGCGTGTATTCTGTTAATGATAAATTTTAAAAGTCAATCACGAGTTTCAATTTTACTAAATAATAATTATTTTTGCCATAATAATCGTAATAATGTGCTTCAATTTTTCTATAAGACATAAATTTATATAAATTTGTGTATACAAAATATCTATTTCAAATTTTGACATATATTTTATTTAGATATATAAACATATACAACACTGAACTGAAAATGTATAACAGTTTTCATTGACATCATGAGTAAAAAACTCAGAACCAATGTATTTTATCAATTAGGTAAACGGGAATCGCGTTTTCGATGTTGATGATAAAATAAAACGTTAAAAGCAAATGAAAACATATTGATTAATTTTTTTTGTCATTCCCTTTTCATCGAAACAGAATCGAACCCCAGGGCGATAACTAAAAATAAAAAATAAATTAATTAATTAAATAAAAAATAAATAATTAAATTAAATAAATTTATTACCTAGACATTAAATTGATATCGTTTGATAACAATCGTCGCCAGATATTACCAAGTTAACCTGGCGATTAAAATTGTTATGTTTTTGATTTATTTCGCATAATCCTAAATATAGGATGTTTTGGCCGGCTTTTACATCCCGATTTTTGTACGAAATTCGTCCACCTTCAGCACATCTGCTTTTTTTTAATGCCATTATTATTTTTTGTTGGGCTTCTTATATGTCACCGCATTGGCGAGTTAGCTGCGATTTTCGTATTGCCAACAACTACTAAAGCTTTATTTTTAACGATCCCTATAATTTGTGTAGTTAATTTATTGATTGTCTTTTCAACAAAAATATATTTTTGTAGTTTGCGGCGTGCTATTTTTCGTTTGCTAAATTGTTTTTGTTATATACAAATTGTTATTTGCTATTCCGAATATTTAATATAATTTTCGCTCATTGGTGAAATTATTTCAGAATTTTTAATTGGTGTCCATTTATCCAATTTACGACGTCTCTTGGGAACACCTGTTAAATGACGATAATATCTACTAGTAATTCTTATTGGTTCGTGATTCCTGACCTCCCCAAATATTAATTTTAGTCCTGGATCAAGACCAATTTTTACGTCGTAATTATTTTTTTCAAAATTTTTTTGAATATCACACATATTTTTATTATTTTCAGGATTGTTTTTATTTCTTTTTTTAGATTTTGATTGCTGGTCTTCTTTTATTTTTGCCATCCAAAATGATATGGACACCCCATCAGTGTTAATAGAATAATCAAATTTTTTATTTCCGTTTCCGGGAAACGGATGTATTTCCGCCATTGTTTGTCTTTATTAAAATTGTCATATTTGCCTTTGTATAATTTTACCGAACATAATCCTTGCCAAAAGCAAATGTATCATATCTGTAATTAAAAAATATTAATTATAATGAATAAAAAATTTAAATATGTAAACATTTTATAAAATATAATATATTTATATATTATACATTGATTAAATTAATTTTTAAAAAATTTAAATATTTTATAAAAATAAATTAATAATTAAATAAATACCGTATATGGTGACGTCCAAATTTATAAATCGGGATTAATGCAAAATTTTTTAAATTGTTTTTTTTTTTTCATTGTATCATTGTAAATTATAAAAAAATATACATTTTTATAATAATGTTTTCTAAATTCAATGTCGTAAAAACACTAAGTAGTTTAGTGTTTCATTATAATCTATTATACATTTTTTTTTTAAATTTCGCACACGTTTGTAAGAGTGCATTTTTATATTATTGTGAAATATAACCTTGTAATGGGTCGCTGCAGATACAAATAAATTTGATTTGTATGATTTATCATATTTAACTAAATTATTATTATTTCTTATTATTTCCTATTCAATGTCTATTTTGTATTTTGTACTTGAATTTTCAAATAAATCATAAAAATATTTTAAAAGTTTGACTTTTTCAAATTCATTATTAGACCACTTTTTCATAAGTGAAAACTGAATATATCTAGTCACATCGACAAATTTGAAATAATTTCAACATCTTGTTGAATTTTATTGTAAACTTTTGTTTATATATTTCGATTTTAAACCATATTTTACAGTCACAATATTTTTGGGTATAACAATTTCACTCTTTTTGAGTTTTCTTTTAGGCATTTTAAAGTTATATTATAATAATCACTTAAACACTAAAACTTTAAACACTAAATACTCACTTTGGGTTGTCATAAATAATATTACGGCAATAAAAAATCTAACTATGTTTTCGTATTGTCTTGTTTGCTTAAATAAAGGCATCTATTGATAATATAAATAACTATTATTTTCACTAAAACAGTGCCATCTATTAACGGTATGAAGTACAACTGCCTGACAATGTTATTCAATTGAATTTTTTTTTTAATTATTAATATTTATACTCATATTTAAATCTAAAACTCCTAAAAGAATATTAACATTTTACTCCTCGGCGTATGATAGTAATGCAATATTGAAGAATTTCCATTCCTACGAGTAAAAAACATTATTACGTATACAACTACCCGACCATGGTATTCAAATGAAATTTTCATTTTTTTTAATTATTAATATTTATACTCATACTAAAATCTAAAACTCCTCAAAGAATCTTAACATTTACTCCTCTACGTAAGATAGTAAAGCAATCGTGACTCATTTTCATTCCTACGAGTGAAAACCAACTAAAAACAAAAACATTACTCCTTATAAAAATGTTATGTTTGTTTTATTTTGAAATAATATTAAACGTATGTTTTATTTTCTTTAGAAAATAAATACTTGTATAAGAACTCATTTACTCAATTATTAACTTATTAACAAATTATAATATAAAGTTCTCCATGCATCATTAGCCTACGTCATGGGTTCAAAAAAATACTTTTATTGAATTTTCAATGACTCGAACCTTTAACATTTGTTGTTTGTTTTTTCGCTATATGAAAAATTATACTAACTATACAGTGGTAAATTTTTTAGAAAAGTAACATAAATTTAAACGATACGAGATGTCGTCGTATACCAAATATTTTTCGTTAAGATTCGTTAGTTTATAAATGAAAATTTATAATTTATTAGTAAGAAATAATTTCAACTGGACATATAAATAATCTTGTTCGTATGTGTAAAGTAACAAAATCCACTTTACCAAATATAACGATGGAACTGTTCGTAAATATTGAGGAATATTTTGGTAACCAATACCAAACAAAAAAACATCCGAAGGTCAAATGTTTATTTGTTTAATTCTAATTATATTTGATGGTTATAATTTTTGAGTATATCTAATTTTTATGAAAATTTTGTAAAGTTCTATTTATAGCATTTTGTTTATGACTATATTATTATATTACGATACTTGTTTCTCAATTTATTTCTTTTTTTTTTTTATTTTGGAAAAACTAAAAACTAAAAAATAAAGTATATTGGCAGATTATAAACTTACGTCATAATTGACTTTCGTCAAAAAAAAAAAAAACATAAATAATTTTTTAATATTTCCTAAAAGGAAAAACTCAACTGCAAAATTTAGTAATGAAAACAAAAACTAAAAGCTTATGTATTCTAATTAAAACTTATTTTTATTTTTTCTTTATAAAAAAACATCTTATCTCATATATTCATCGAATTGATTAAAAAATAATAATAAATAAAAAATAATTTTATTTTTTTATGAAAACATTTAAAATGATTTTTGGAAAATTGTTTTGTTGGTTTTATGTGCTTGTATATAAATAAATTGTATGAAAAATTTACTTTCCAATCAAAATTTTACGTGATGCACCAATATTTTGTCCAGCTTGCGTTGCACCTTTGTTTTGACCAGCTTGTAAGCCTACAATACCCTCACCGGCTCTTAATTGTTCTTCTGAGAAATCACGTTTGCATTCATCAGCTGGTTTTGGTCCTAGGAATGGTCCTTGGAAGTCGGGTTGTTTATATGCGGCACGGCCAATGGCAAAAATTGTGCTTGTAACTTGTGAAATATCTTTCTTTTCGAAAAGATCTACTGATTGGAATACATCAATATCTGGGACACCATATTCTTTAATAGCTTTTTGGAAGTTATTAATGTTTTCCAAAAGTTTGAATGTGGCACCGGTTTCGTTAATTTTATTAACTGAACCTGGTTTCAATTTGTTGATCAATCTGCACAAAACAACACCGTCTCTTAAAACATCTTCGTATGCTTCCCCAGCTGGAAATTTAGCTCCCAAAAGGCTTTCAATCCATTCTTGGGCTTGTTTATCCTTTTCTGTATCGCGTTTGGCAGCGATCTATAGATACACAACAAAAAAATTTATTATTATTTTATTTTATAAAATACACTTCACTAAATTGTTTAATCAGTTTTGCTCCACTATTCAATTTTTTATTCACAAACTTATTGTTTTACCTTAGCACGGACTTGACGTTCCAAAGACATATTTATAAGAATTTAATATTTTGTAATATTTTAATACTTTTAACTTAGTGTATTGTTTGCTTGCTTAGCAGAAACTGATGCCGAACACAAATTTTCAACTGCTTTTTAAAGAACTCTTTGATTATTTTCGATTATTCGCGAAAGATAAAAAATTATGATTTCATCATCATGAAAATTCATCATGATATTTCCCCACTTTAAACTCTCTCTCATTTTTATTTTTTGATTTTATATATCGTAACACATTTTACAGTACATGGTTGAACTAGGTAAGAATCGCCCACGTTCAAAATGTGAAAAGAAAATCCTCTCTCTAGTATATTTTACATTATTTTAACTAACGTTTTTTAAAAATTATTTTTATTTTTACTACTTTGCGATTGGAAAATTTGTTATTTTTAGATAAACACACAAATTAATTATAAACAATTCCCCAAAAATAATTTTTTTGTGATTTTCTGCCCACATGAAACATGATGAAAAATCATGCAGCAATGGAATTTTTTCTGTAAAGTTCTAGCAAATTTTTCAATTATTTAAATTAATGGTTAGGTGTATGCAGTAAACTTTCATATGACTCAGTCAGTTTAACGATTTAAAAAATAAGTTCCAGTTGATACGTTGACATATATTATAGTGAATTAACTAAATACTTCAAGTGAATTAAAGTACAATCAAATACAACTAAAATTAATAAAGTATAGTTTACAATTAAACTGTTGCCTTTTATTTACACATTAAATATATAATTTATACTTTTAGCATTATAATTTTATTTATTTGGTCCAAATCTGAAATAAATTTTTAAATTTAATTTTCTTATCGCTTAAAAAATGTTCAAAGACAATGACACTCGTATCACTGAGGTTTAAAATAATAACACTCATAATTTCAACAATACAATCCATTACAAATTGAGGTAGGTTAGATATAAGAAAAGTTATTTCATTTCGAACGCGATACTCGTTGAATAAACAAGTAGATGTGATTATTTGTGTATGACTTTTTACTACCAATATTTAAGACACAAAATAAATTGTGCCAGCCTAATGTGTCAAAAGTTAATGTTACCTTCCATTAGGACACCAATTCATAACGCAGTTCTCAAGCAGTACAGATAATTTAAAAAAAAATTTAAATGTGTTAAAGTGACTAAGGCAATATCTAATTAATTAAAACATCAATTGCAGTGATTTTTTGTTGTGATTTTTATTCATATTACCTTACTGATTAGGTTACATGAAGTTTAAAAGTGTTTATCTAATATACTCTTGTTTAAGATATGTAGTTACTAAAAATTATTTACTGCAGTTTGTATATTTTCAAAAATGCGTGTTTTCCAGAAACTAAAAAAGAATTTTAGATAAAATTACTTATTTTATTATTGCTGTGTTTTCCAAATAATTTAATTAGAACATTAAATATTAATATCCTTCTAGAAAAATATTTATTAGCAATTATTCAAAATTTTAAATTATATTTGGCAATTAGTTCAAATATACCAAATTACCAAAATTAAAAAATATGGGATCAGTGATGTGCAATAGTTTAGTAATGTTTAAGGCCATAAATTTGCATATAAATAGTTTAGTTTTTAAACACAATTTAAAATCGATTTTTGAAGCTGCTTTACAAACTAGTTTTTACGATTGTGTCGTCATTAGAACTTACGATCCACTTATGAAGGTGAAATCAGAATTCATAAGTGACGACTTAATTGTATTTCTTTTTATTTTTTTAAATTTTTTTTTCATTTTGCAAGGGAATAAGTTTTTATTAGTGATCGCAGTGGACTCAATTGTCAGCAAATAGTTACACAGAGCCCTAAAATGTTGGAAACGAATTTCGTACATAAGCAGACACAAGCTTTAGTTACCAGATTATTGAAAGTAGACTAAATTTACACTGAATTTACGCTTGTATCGGCCCTTACCTCGATTTGCAAGAGACCTTGTGAAAGTGAATCTATTTTTTGGTATCTGGTTGCAAATGCAATGGTTACTTTTGTCAAAAATATAACCTCAGCATGGTAAGCGACTACCTTAGCTATACAACCAACAACCAGTGGTACAATATATCACAAAACCTGTATAGGGTGGCAACAACAAAGTTCACACAATATCAATAATAACCCTTCAATGACAATAAACCGGGTCATATAATACATATGTATGTAATAGAAAATATTTCCATAATTATAAACCCGACATAATTTAGATTTCCCATGTTTAATTGAAATAAACATCTTTAAGTCTGAATCAACTAGACAAATTGTGATCGAAATAAAAACAAAATACATCACATTGATAATAGGAACGTTGATAATAGATTTTGGCATTTTTGGACCTATTTTCAATTAAAACATTAAAACTGTTTATAGACGATGCTCTTGACATCGATCAAATTTTAAAGACTCTTAGTCTGGAAGAATTTGAATCTCTATTAACAATTACAATAGTAAAAACAAGGAATTTAATAAAAAAAAATAAGGGCCAATGACTTCTCATCACATGCAGTGTGTTAAAGTGCAACTTGCTTCAACTAAATTTTAAAAATATTTGATTTCTTAGGCACATTATTTCTTCCACAAATTGTACGATGTTTCCTAGGCTGTCGTCTAATTGATAATTTATTTTGACAAATTGTTTTTTACGATTAAAACAGGTTGGCTCATGCATATTTTTTAATAACTAATTGGTTTTGTCTATAACTCAAAACTGTCATAATTCATGAATAGTTTACCGAAATGACGATTGGATTGCAATTGAAGCATGAGAAAAGGACAAGTGCTTATAGTTTGTATCTTTGGTATACTATTTAATGATATAATTTTTTGAATATCTTTTAATTGATATTATTTTACCTTGAAGTACTTATACTACAAAGAATTTACTCTGGTCATGAAAGGATAAGAAAAAAGTTTCGTGGGTATTACATAATTAGATAGAATATATTGTAAACATTCTTTTCGGTCTTATTAAATTAGTATGACATATGCAAAAATTGCCTTCTTTTACATGACATAATAAAATTAATTTTTCATGGAGCATTGAAAAAAAATACTCCTTTAGTGGAGGAAACCGTAGTGACTTTCTCATTTCGTGACGAGCCTCAACCTAAATAATTGGTTACTAGTTTTAGACCCAAAACTGTAATGAATGGTTCTTGAGTATTATTAATAAAATAATACTTTATAATTTGAATATTGCACTTGATTTATACTTTTCCCATTTTTCTCAACGAAATATAAATAACAAAATAAAATAAAATTAAAACTTTTTGGAAGATGTGGATTAATTTATTAAGCCATTGCGGTTATATTACAAATACTTTTTTTTGAATCCCTACAATCTTTTCTGAGGTCGAAGCTCACCCAACTCTTTCGCGGTTATTTTAACGTCCTACTTTACACGCGACCCGGGCCAAATCGAGGACGCACGAATACAGGTTCGCGATTTTTCCACCTGCGCAATGCATTGCTTCATGCCAGCCTGTACTGACATGGACGATGGTTCGGCCCATAGATTCTGCACTACAACAGGGTAGTTGTGGTCACCGATCGTAATAAGGTGATAAAAACTCCCTTTTGCAACCCTCCCCCGTTGGGATTCGAACCCGGTACCTCCCGTCCCAAACACCGCAACTTTAACCACTACGCCAATTGCTCGGTGTCTACTTATCAATAATCGTTTCATTTTAAATTCAAACAATTTTTATTGTTAACTTTACCAATAACCAATCTTACTTGAGAAATTGACTTCCGAAATCTTAGGGTATTATATAATCATTAATCAATATATAATAATTTTCTCTATAAAAAATACAATTGGAAAACATTGTATTGAAAACATTGTATTGGATTGTAATTAGCTACTTTTGCAAAAATGAGATCGTGGTGG
Organism: Tipula confusa; assembly: GCA_963556175.1. Classification (NCBI taxonomy): domain Eukaryota; kingdom Metazoa; phylum Arthropoda; class Insecta; order Diptera; family Tipulidae; genus Tipula; species Tipula confusa. The sequence goes on from OY744476.1 coordinate 170,828, forward strand.
TTGTTTCTTTTATTTGGTCTTATTTAAATATAATTATTTAGCTAATTTTGTTTGTTCTAGTTGCTGAACAAAGTAAATATGGCTATTGGCAAAATTGTATGCAGCAATCATAAGTGTTTTTGCTTAACTAAACTGGAATAAGTCAGTAATACTTTAAACAAAGTGTCTCCACAGTAAATTATCAATACTTTTGATTTTTCAGTGAAAATAAATAGAAACAAATTACAGTTTAATACTTTTAATTTAATATTTTTTACAATTATGTGTTTATATATAAATATATATATATATATATATATATATATATATATATATATATATATATATATATATATATATATATATATAAATATATATATATATATATATATATATATATATATATATATATATATATATATATAAATATATATATATATATATTTATATATATATATATATATATATATATATATATATATATATATATATATATATATATATATATATATATATATATATATATATATATACATATATAAAATAGAAACTATATTTGTATGTACATCGAAATTATATTTATTCATAAATTAAAAATAGTATTCTAGAAATAAAATACTCAATAATAATTAGCTTATGTCACTAAAAATTGTCTTACCCATAATACTGAAAATAAATAGATTATAATGTATATAGTTTTATTAAATGTATTATTAATGTTTATAATGTTTTATTTATATATTATTAAAAATCAAATATTTCTTAAAATTTCCATAATATATATATATATATATATATATATAGAAAAAATATTTTATTTTTAAATTATTTATACTAATTATTATATAAATGTAATATTAAGATTTATAGAATTATTTATTTTTATTTACAAAAACACAAAGTTATGCAGTATTTTAGAGAATTTGCGTATACACAATAATATTATTTAATTCGAGTACAAGGAATTGGAAGGATTTTTTTTCTTTATTTCAATAAAATTCGAAATCATAAAATTATTTTAAAAAATGATTCGTTATTTATATTTTACGCACAAAAAATTAGAATAGATGGTTCGAGGTTGAAGTTTTATTTAGTCCACCGAGAGGATCAAGTAAATAACCAGCACCTCCACTTCCTAATAATGACGAAAATGGTGATGATAAAGCGGCAGCAGCGACCGCGGCATGGTGTGATGTATGATGATGGCTTTGTAACGTACTCAACCCGTTTTTACTTGATTGTAGTAATGAATTACATGAGCCTGTCCATTTATTGTTATTTGAATTTAAATCATCTGATAGTTTTCCTGGAACAAAATCCGAAAACGCTTATTTTAGTTTTAAGATAAATTATTTCCCAAATATTATTTGACATGCACAGATGGGGGAACTATACTAAATTCATAAAAAAATAATATAATAAAATATAAAGCATGGAGTATATTGAGAACTTTTTTTTTTGTAAGTTTGGTTTTTATAGCTTTTATGACAAATGAGGATATAAATTGGTTATATCGAAGAGAAAAAACTATTTCGACCCTATCGTATAAATATATGATTGTTAACCGTATTGATAACTGAATAATGATGATTGTGATTAGTAAAATAGCACGTTCTAATCTATCAAAAATACAATGTATAACAATAAAACATTGAAACAGGTATAACAGCACCATATCTAAAATTGTATGTCGTAATAGATGCGATGCTATATTTCATACTTACCTTAAACCCCTAATCGTGAACAATCCTATATTTTTATTTTCTGTAACAATCAAAGTTTCAATTGTTAAAAATAAAAATATACCAAACCGAACAAAATAAAAGAAAACCTTGTTTGTTTTTTAATTTTTTTTTTCTTATGGTAACTATCAAGAGATCTAAAAATAATAGCATCCTATACCATATTAATATATATATATATATATATATATATATATATATATATATATATATATATATATATATATATATATATATATATATATATATATATATATATGTGTGTGTGAGGTTGCATGATTAGGTGTGAGTTGGTTTGGTATATAAGAATCCAAATTCAATCTAAAAATTTTACCGAACACATAAAAAATTATATTATTGAAATAGAATTAAAAAAGAAGCAGCAGCAGACAACAAATAAACAAAAAATAAGTAAAATGGAAAGGTAAACTGAACATAAAGACGACAGTTTACCAAGTCGCAAAAAAATTATGTATTTAATTTAGAAAATTGGCCGATTATTTTCTTCTATAGTAGTTTCATTTATTTGAATTAATGTCAAATTATTTTTTTTACTATATTAAAAGGTTAAAATTTGCGACTTACCATTTAAAGGTTTAATATCACCATTGGAATGATGTGATGATGCACTACTATTAGGTGTTGTTGATAAATTTGAAAGCGGCGACCCAGGTTTTATATCTTTTGGAGTTATACTCCCTGTATTATTATTATTATTACTAGTATTATTATTATTGTTATTATTATTTAAATGACCTTCTGATTTTACAGATGAATCTGATGATCCATTACTGGATGCTTTCTGTTGTGCTTGTCGTTCTTGTTTACGAAATTTTGCCCGCCGATTTTGAAACCATACCTATTACAAAACAACAAAAAAAATGCAAATTAAACTATCATTTAAGCGATTTGTTTTTTACTATTTATAGATAAACGAGACGTTATGATGTAAATTTTAACGAACTAATGACAAAATATAATTATTTTTTTAATGAACGATGATTTATTTTTGACTTGTTACAAAGTTTTTCACACATTTTAAGTAATTGGATTAAGAATAGAAAATGTGCGATATTTATTTATCTTTATTGACAATAAACGAATTTTAATCGGCATGTATCATGGAATATTTAAAATAAAATTATGAAACTAAGTAAATAGTAAAAGTTGCTGGAACTACATGTAGTTATTTACAATTTTTCCCTTACAATTATTTTAACAAAAAGATTTAAATTTTTCAGTTATAAAAAAGAGGGATGTTTAATATAATACTTACCATACGGATAAATTCCAAATAAATATTTATCAGACGATTAAAACTAAGATGTCAGTCATACAAATGACAAAAATTTAAAAAGTCGACTAACAAAAAAAATCTTTATTGCTTAACAAATTCCGTTTAATGGATGGTATTACGGCCACACATTTGTAATTGAATTGAAAACTCATTCTCAGATTAGGTTACCATTCTCAGATTTTTAAAGGAATGTATTAAACGATAAAGTTTTTTTTAGCTAGTATTCACTTAAACCCAACAATATTTCTAGTCAGTTCGATCCAGGTTTGCATTAAAATTAATTGAGATTTTACGTTTCAATACGTCTTGCAACATCAAATAATAATTCACAATAACAAACATTTTTAAAAATGTTTAAAAGTTAAGCATATTTTGAGTTGATTCTTCCCTTGACTATACCCTTAGCTTAACAATACTGTCAAGAGCAACACAACTCATGCTTAAATATTCAGCCAAGGAAAAGCTTTAAGTAGGACAGAATTATTGCTAGATTAAAGAATATTAAAAACTAAATCTAATTTTGATCATTTAGTATGGTTTGCTCTAGTTTAAATTTATTAATTGGTCACCTATGAATAATTGATAGTACTTTCATAACTAAAAAAAATAGTACTAATAAAAAAATGAATGTCTAGCAATAACAACTTATAGAGTTCAAGAAAAAACAAAACTTATCACGAATTACACTGAAAATTTCACGATATTTTACGATTAAAATAACACCTACAGTAATTTTGAGTGCTAACAAATTTTCTTTTTTTTTTGTTCTCCCGACACACACAAAAATAGGTTTGTAAAACATTATCTCGACCTTGAATATAAAAATATATTCTTTTTTAATGAAAATACTGAATTTTTAAAAAAGTTTAAATTAAATTTTATTTAAATTATATAAATAATAAATTCAATGTCATATAAACAAAACACAACATATACAGATAGAATTGAACTGTGCATTGAAATATTAAGTTGGAAAATTAAACAAACTAATAATATGTCTCCACATTTATTTTTCGTTTTTAATTTTTCGAAAATTTTATTTTAAAATCTTTTGTTATTTTTACAAAATGTTCATCGCATCGCTGAATGACTAATTATATGACGTGGTCTCAATAGATATCATTTTTTTCAAATAATTTACTAAAAATTTGTTTATCATTTACCAAACTTATTTAGGCGATATTGATTGTGTTTTGTGTGGGGTATAATGTAGACACTTAAGTCTAAAATACGCTGTTAATCAATGCTTCCATAAACAACATCAATATCAAACATGTTTGAATAATTTAGAGTCTTAAAACTTGATTGAAGTATATACGTAGGATGTTTTACTGGCGATACCTGTTAGTTCAGAAAAAAATTGTTTGCGATACAATTCTTCTAAAGTCTATCAATTCATTTGCTTCTTTAAAAGTTAAGAATATTTTATAGGGAATGTTATATAAGGATGTATCACGACGGCGGATGTTGTGTCGTTATTTTATTTATTCCCAATTGAATGTTGTGCGAAGCAAACTTTAGTTTCGATCTGACGAGGATTCTTAATAATTTTGTTAAAAATGAATGGTCATCTCATCAGGCCATTGCGACCGAGTACTATGTGTCATTGCTAATTTTCGCTCTTTATATATTGTTGTATTGTGTACACCTAGCGTTAGCGAATTTTGATTTGATTTTTCAAAAAATGAATAATTTGATAGTGAAGACTCAGGTTAGAGAAGTGTAATCTAAAAACAATATCAAACAAATATGTTTTTAATTAAAAAATAAGTTTGCCATGTTCAGACAGACTGTTCCACACATAATTAAAATTTTAAATCACATAACACAGGTGTTTTGAAAAGAACAATATTTTTTATTTGATTAACTCACACTTTCATTACTTATATGAATATACGCTCCGACACGATGCCAATAAAATTAAAAACATGTGAATTAATCACAACCACTCATATCTATATGTAGAGTCCACCTTGAATTTAAATTATATTTTTCTCTAAAATTATTTTGAGATATTCTTTAGGTAGTTGTAATTTTGATGTAAAAATAAAAAATTAAAAAATTCTTCTATTGACAAGTAGTAACAAATGTATCTTTTGGAAATTGTTTATTATGATTTTCATAAGAAATGCGAACATGTTATTGCTCAATGGAAAAGCAAATAACTTCTTTAAAAATAAAATATTTCATCATATGCAATATAATATAATAGGCCAACCACATCTAAATAAATTGCAATAATAATAACAAACCAAAATCTTTAAACATATAATTGTAATTTGGTTTATTTATGTATTAATTAATAAATCTGAATTTGTGTTAATGTTAAAAATAATTATTAGCATTACCAAAAATATGTGTATCTATTGATATATACGGTTGTGAAATATTTCCTAAAACAATCCTAAGTAAAAAAAAATTGTGTATGTATTGGTATAATAATATTAAATTAAAAAGGTAACATTTAGGCGAGAAAAAATTATTATTTAATTATAAAATATAAAGAAAAGTAATCTTTTAATATTAATTAAATAAATGAAAGCCAAAGAAATAAATATAAAAATAATACACAACAATACATCAAGTAAATATGATAAAACTCAAGGCAATTTTAAAAACCCACTGCTAGATTTTTATTTAATTTTCTTAATTCAACTGAATACTAATCCAGATTTTGCGAGGTAGACATCGGTGCCACTATGTTTTACTGTTAGTTATATCAATTGCCAATACCCATGATTTTTTTTAGAATTTTGTAACAGTTCTGGATCGGTCAAAATTGACTCGGTGGCCCATTGCTAGATTTTTATTTAATTTTCTTAATTCAACTGAATACTAATCCAGATTTTGCGAGGTAGACATCGGTGCCACTATGTTTTACTGTTAGTTCTATCAATTGCCGATACCCATGATTTTTTTTAGAATTTTGTAACAGTTCTGGATCGGTCAAAATTGACTCGGTGGCCCATTGCTAGATTTTTATTTAATTTTCTTAATTCAACTGAATACTAATCCAGATTTTGCGAGGTAGACATCGGTGCCACTATGTTTTACTGTTAGTTCTATCAATTGCCGATACCCATGATTTTTTTTAGAATTTTGTAACAGTTCTGGATCGGTCAAAATTGACTCGGTGGCCCATTGCTAGATTTTTATTTAATTTTCTTAATTCAACTGAATACTAATCCAGATTTTGCGAGGTAGACATCGGTGCCACTATGTTTTACTGTTAGTTCTATCAATTGCCGATACCCATGATTTTTTTTAGAATTTTGTAACAGTTCTGGATCGGTCAAAATTGACTCGGTGGCCCATTGCTAGATTTTTATTTAATTTTCTTAATTCAACTGAATACTAATCCAGATTTTGCGAGGTAGACATCGGTGCCACTATGTTTTACTGTTAGTTCTATCAATTGCCAATACCCATGATTTTTTTTAGAATTTTGTAACAGTTCTGGATCGGTCAAAATTGACTCGGTGGTCCATTGCTAGATTTTTATTTAATTTTCTTAATTCAACTGAATACTAATCCAGATTTTGCGAGGTAGACATCGGTGTCACTATGTTTTACTGTTAGTTCTATCAATTGCCAATACCCATGATTTTTTTTAGAATTTTGTAACAGTTCTGGATCGGTCAAAATTGACTCGGTGGCCCATTGCTAGATTTTTATTTTATTTTCTTAATTCAACCGAATACTAATCCAGATTTTGCGAGGTAGACATCGGTGCCACTATGTTTTACTGTTAGTTCTATCAATTGCCAATACCCATGATTTTTTTTAGAATTTTGTAACAGTTCTGGATCGGTCAAAATTGACTCGGTGGTCCATTGCTAGATTTTTATTTAATTTTCTTAATTCAACTGAATACTAATCCAGATTTTGCGAGGTAGACATCGGTGCCACTATGTTTTACTGTTAGTTCTATCAATTGCCAATACCCATGATTTTTTTTAGAATTTTGTAACAGTTCTGGATCGGTCAAAATTGACTCGGTGGTCCATTGCTAGATTTTTATTTAATTTTCTTAATTCAACTGAATACTAATCCAGATTTTGCGAGGTAGACATCGGTGCCACTATGTTTTACTGTTAGTTCTATCAATTGCCAATACCCATGATTTTTTTTAGAATTTTGTAACAGTTCTGGATCGGTCAAAATTGACTCGGTGGCCCATTGCTAGATTTTTATTTAATTTTCTTAATTCAACTGAATACTAATCCAGATTTTGCGAGGTAGACATCGGTGCCACTATGTTTTACTGTTAGTTCTATCAATTGCCAATACCCATGATTTTTTTTAGAATTTTGTAACAGTTCTGGATCGGTCAAAATTGACTCGGTGGCCCATTGCTAGATTTTTATTTAATTTTCTTAATTCAACTGAATACTAATCCAGATTTTGCGAGGTAGACATCGGTGCCACTATGTTTTACTGTTAGTTCTATCAATTGCCGATACCCATGATTTTTTTTAGAATTTTGTAACAGTTCTGGATCGGTCAAAATTGACTCGGTGGCCCATTGCTAGATTTTTATTTAATTTTCTTAATTCAACTGAATACTAATCCAGATTTTGCGAGGTAGACATCGGTGCCACTATGTTTTACTGTTAGTTCTATCAATTGCCGATACCCATGATTTTTTTTAGAATTTTGTAACAGTTCTGGATCGGTCAAAATTGACTCGGTGGCCCATTGCTAGATTTTTATTTAATTTTCTTAATTCAACTGAATACTAATCCAGATTTTGCGAGGTAGACATCGGTGCCACTATGTTTTACTGTTAGTTCTATCAATTGCCAATACCCATGATTTTTTTTAGAATTTTGTAACAGTTCTGGATCGGTCAAAATTGACTCGGTGGTCCATTGCTAGATTTTTATTTAATTTTCTTAATTCAACTGAATACTAATCCAGATTTTGCGAGGTAGACATCGGTGTCACTATGTTTTACTGTTAGTTCTATCAATTGCCAATACCCATGATTTTTTTTAGAATTTTGTAACAGTTCTGGATCGGTCAAAATTGACTCGGTGGCCCATTGCTAGATTTTTATTTTATTTTCTTAATTCAACCGAATACTAATCCAGATTTTGCGAGGTAGACATCGGTGCCACTATGTTTTACTGTTAGTTCTATCAATTGCCAATACCCATGATTTTTTTTAGAATTTTGTAACAGTTCTGGATCGGTCAAAATTGACTCGGTGGTCCATTGCTAGATTTTTATTTAATTTTCTTAATTCAACTGAATACTAATCCAGATTTTGCGAGGTAGACATCGGTGCCACTATGTTTTACTGTTAGTTCTATCAATTGCCAATACCCATGATTTTTTTTAGAATTTTGTAACAGTTCTGGATCGGTCAAAATTGACTCGGTGGCCCATTGCTAGATTTTTATTTTATTTTCTTAATTCAACTGAATACTAATCCAGATTTTGCGAGGTAGACATCGGTGCCACTATGTTTTACTGTTAGTTCTATCAATTGCCAATACCCATGATTTTTTTTAGAATTTTGTAACAGTTCTGGATCGGTCAAAATTGACTCGGTGGTCCATTGCTAGATTTTTATTTAATTTTCTTAATTCAACTGAATACTAATCCAGATTTTGCGAGATAGACATCGGTGCCACTATGTTTTACTGTTAGTTCTATCAATTGCCAATACCCATGATTTTTTTTAGAATTTTGTAACAGTTCTGGATCGGTCAAAATTGACTCGGTGGCCCATTGCTAGATTTTTATTTTATTTTCTTAATTCAACTGAATACTAATCCAGATTTTGCGAGGTAGACATCGGTGCCACTATGTTTTACTGTTAGTTCTATCAATTGCCAATACCCATGATTTTTTTTAGAATTTTGTAACAGTTCTGGATCGGTCAAAATTGACTCGGTGGTCCATTGCTAGATTTTTATTTAATTTTCTTAATTCAACTGAATACTAATCCAGATTTTGCGAGGTAGACATCGGTGCCACTATGTTTTACTGTTAGTTATATCAATTGCCAATACCCATGATTTTTTTTAGAATTTTGTATAGTCAACTTAGATAAAAGAAAAGATCGAATTAACTAAAGAGGTTCCGTGATAATTTTTGGATTGGTGCTAATTTGATCTGTGAAGAACACCAACCGAGCCGCAAATAAATTATTTTCATTTAGTTGATTAAAATCAGATTAATTCAATTGATTTAAATCAAACAAACCAATAGTTTGCAGTATTGATTTGGGCTAATATCGTTTTTACATCCAAATTTCATCATTCCTATTTTTAAAGATAGAACTGCTGGGTTGAGTAAAAGTTTAATGCATCTTGTAGTTTCTTAATACAATAGAATGAAGCTCTACAAGATGCAGATCAGTCCATCTGCCATGGGTGTGAACATTTCACAGAGTTTGATTATCAAGAGTTTGATGAAAACTCCTGGTGACATTCTCGAAGTAAAAAGGAAGTGGGAAAGCTGGTTGGCTATTTACAGAATTTACAAATTTGGTCAATTTCTGAGAGCACATTGTGAACATTACAAGTTTGATGTAGCTTTCGCATGCACTGTATACATTCATTATATTGTTCTTCTGGTTGAATTATCTCAAAACATATTAAACAATTCATTTTAACACAATCAGAACTATTTGCTACAAATTCTTTTAAGTAGATACGGTATGCTGCAATTTCTTTGAAATGATCAATATCATTTTCAGAGTGAATGTTAGGTTTTTTGTTATTATTAGATGTAAAATCAATGGCATACAAAACTAATGGCCCACAATTGTAACCATCTCTTTGGTCAGGAAAAGAGTAGGCTGGTTCAGTGTCAAAATATTCAGCCTTTTCATTCCAAGCTCTTTTTAAATCGCACACAAACTGTTGTGCCTTTTTTATTAATGAAGTTAATTTTTTTTCTGGTGACAACGGATCATAGGACATAATTGTTTTCTTATGTAAATCAATAATTATTAAAACAAAGTGGTTGTTTTCACAGTGAGGAATGTATATTTTTCGTTTATTTCGACAAAGCGAAATTTCCGGATATTTTTTTCTTCGTGTCGTACTAAATGATTTACCCAACTGCATAATTTGTTATGTCTGGAAAGGATCTAAGCAAATATCATTATTGTTTTTAACTAAAAGACTTGCAGCGACATAAACCAGATCCGTAGTCAAATAGTTTGTTCCTTTTAACGAAGTAAAACATATGTTTGTTAATGTAGTTTCCCAGAGACCGGTAAAGTTGTATTTAAAAATTTTTAAGCAAAATTTGTTTTTTGTCATATTATCATAATAATTATTATTGATGTATGTTAGAGTTTTCGAAATAACGTAATTGGAAAGAGCCGTTTTGCCGGAATATTTTACTTTATGACGAGGGTTTCTTTTCCAACTCTCCTGAATATTTGGATAACTTGGATCAATTTCATCTTGTCGCTTGTTTGGTGTACTAGGCGATGAAGTTAATGGTGAGTTTACCAATTTGGATGATTGTTTGCGTTTTCTTGAAACTAAATGAGGAGCCATTTCTATAGAGTTATAAATAAGTTCGGTTTTTTCCTCTAAAGCATCTATAAACCTTCCCAATTTTTGGTGAGGTTTTTTAATTAAATTATTTTTAACAAGGTTAAACCAATTTTCAATGTTAGCGTTTGATACCCTGTGGCTTTCATCGAAATAATGAAGGAATATTGTGCTCCATAATGGAAGATATGTAAAATATCTTTTCGTAGAAAACTCTATAAAATCTCGGCAATAATAATCATTTAATATATTATCCGGGTTTTCTAATACGTTATTATTTTTTAAAATATCTTGTAAAATATCGTTATATCTTTCATAGTACAATGATTCTAAAAATCCAGAACACGTGATATTATCATCGTGATCAGATGAATGCCCTTCCTGAAATTCTTCATTGTTCTGTATCTTTTCAGCTGGTAAAAATCCATCTAATTTATGTTTTATACATTTTAAAAAGTTTCTGTATGCCGTGTTAAACGTTGAATTTTTATATTTGGAACAACAAATAGTACATAAAATTTTAAAAATATGGTCAATATTTTCTAAAGTTTTGGAGTCTACGATTAAAAAAAATGAAATCATTATCAGCTCTCTTAATTTTTTAGGACAATTTGGAATTTTGGATTTTATCTGTCGGATAATAATTGCAGCAAAATGTGAACAGCAAATAAAAATGCCCGTTAAATTTTCAAATTTTTTCTGCCCTTGCACGATGTGATAGGAATTATTAATGTATTGTAAAATGTTACATTCATTAAAAATTAAGGAAATCGTATTTATAAAGACCCAAGACCAATCTGTTACGAAGTACTTAGGTAAAGGTACTTTTGGTTTAGCACGTTGAGCCTCACATTTAAAAGAACTGAGGAAAGTTAATATGGCGTGAGTATCATGACGATGTGAAATCAGTTCCGCAATAGGAATTAGTATCTGATTGACTTTCACTATACACGCATAATATAAAATTCTTTTAAAATTATGATGTTCGCAGCACTTTGGATTGCGTACCAGACCACCTGTGGCATCTATATAGACAACATTCCCACCAGTTTCACCCAAAAGATTTAAAAATGATGGCCTCATTAAAATAAAATAAAGCGGATCACCAGCTAAATAAATGTATTTTTTATATAAATTATTTCCTCGTCGGCGTGAGGCATCCACTATGTCACAATTTGCAACAATGTCGTTTAATTGTAACTTTTCAGAACGCACTTTTCGCAGAACCTCCGGTTTACTAATTTTTTGGGTGTTGCCACCTTTTAAAAGATGAGGATCTATAAACTTAAGGTTTTCTAAATAGAGCAGGTTTGGGGACTTATCCTTTAATATTTCCTGCATTTGGATTCTTTCTGTTCCTCTAATTTGAAAAAACTCTTTAAATTGTCCATGGCACTCCATATCTTCCCCTATGGTAAACATTTCTACGGTTTTATTAGAAAAAACTTCAAACTTGTATTTCTGACCATGAACTTTATATTTACATATGGCATACATTGTAACCATTTCGTTGGTTTTATTTTTATTTATAGTTTTGAAGCTAAGAACACATGAATTTTTTGCCGTAATAAGGAAATCTCTTATAGAATTCCTAAGGGATTCGTTACTGAGTATATTGCTAGTCACTTGAAAAATACCACGCGATCTCCACTCTTTTATATTAATTTCCTTAAATGTTATAGGAATTCCATCAATTTTATTATTGTTGGCTTCCAAAATATTTTCTTTATCATTAATATTTGAAAACCGATAACACGAAATGCTTTGCTTTAGACCTTCCTCTGGGATGAATGTGTTTGGTACTGGTTTATTTTCCGCAATAAGATTTGTTTTTATTCTTTTAACCCATAACTTATATATTTTAAGGCGATTTGAGCCGTTGTTGGCTACTTTTAAATTCAAGCATATCTTATTCATAATTGGAGAATTAGACCGAGGTAAATGTATATGATCATTAAAACAATTACCGTAAGTTTTCAAAACTGCAACGTAAACTGATTTTTCAGTGAGTTTTTCTAAGTTTTTTATAGTTTTAATACGACTCCGTCCTTGAAGCCGATTGTCTAAAATTACGTTATTCATGTTTTAGAAAGATTTTAAAAATCAACGAAAAATTAGAAAAAAATAAATGTTTCAGTTTTAAAGGATATCAGTGGGAATGCAATGGTCAATAAAATAGTTTAAAAAAAAACTGTATGCAATACAAAATTTAGAATCAATGTGTTAGAGAATGTCAAATAGGAAGCAACGGTCGATTTTTAGTTTTAACAAAAACTGATAATGCAAGTAACGATTTAAAATAACAAAACGAAATAACAGACGAGATGCGTACAATACAAAGAATGAATAGCAATTAAACAGAGTAAAAGAAAAAATTCGTTTATATACTTCTCAACAAAATTTATTTTTTTCTCTTTTATATCTTTGTTTTGCATTTTATGACAAAAAAATAATTAAAGTTATCCGTTGAAAAAGGAGTTATCAATGAATAATAACTGTTACAAAATTCTAAAAAAAATCATGGGTATTGGCATTTGATAGAACTAACAGTAAAACATAGTGGCACCGATGTCTACCTCGCAAAATCTGGATTAGTATTCAGTTGAATTAAGAAAATAAAATAAAAATCTAGCAATGGGCCACCGAGTCAATTTTGACCGATCCAGAACTGTTACAAAATTCTAAAAAAAATCATGGGTATCGGCAATTGATAGAACTAACAGTAAAACATAGTGGCACCGATGTCTACCTCGCAAAATCTGGATTAGTATTCAGTTGAATTAAGAAAATTAAATAAAAATCTAGCAATGGGCCACCGAGTCAATTTTGACCGATCCAGAACTGTTACAAAATTCTAAAAAAAATCATGGGTATTGGCAATTGATATAACTAACAGTAAAACATAGTGGCACCGATGTCTACCTCGCAAAATCTGGATTAGTATTCAGTTGAATTAAGAAAATTAAATAAAAATCTAGCAATGGGCCACCGAGTCAATTTTGACCGATCCAGAACTGTTACAAAATTCTAAAAAAAATCATGGGTATTGGCAATTGATATAACTAACAGTAAAACATAGTGGCACCGATGTCTACCTCGCAAAATCTGGATTAGTATTCAGTTGAATTAAGAAAATTAAATAAAAATCTAGCAGTGGGTTTTTAAAATTGCCTTGAGTTTTATCATATTTACTTGATGTATTGTTGTGTATTATTTTTATATTTATTTCTTTGGCTTTCATTTATTTAATTAATATTAAAAGATTACTTTTCTTTATATTTTATAATTAAATAATAATTTTTTCTCGCCTAAATGTTACCTTTTTAATTTAATATTATTATACCAATACATACACAATTTTTTTTTACTTAGGATTGTTTTAGGAAATATTTCACGCGCATTACAATGTGGGTGGTTTAAAGTCATTAACTTTACGATCATGTGATAATTAAAATCAAAATCATAAAGCACGTCTTAAATTGATTAGATATTAGATAAGTGTGCGAGTTATGTATTATAAACGTAGTGAATTTTTTATTACCGCTTATATTATGACTGTAAATCACTTGATTTGAATCAATTTTACTTAAAAATAATTGTAATAAAATCTTAACTTTAATCAATCCTTTACGGTAAGAGTATAGAACCCCAAATGTATACATATAAAGCATGAACATATTAAACATTACATAAAAATCAAATAAATTAAGAAAGAAAATCTGCAGAAGTTAAACTTCCCAATTTTTTTTTTACTCATTAGCTATTTTAACAAAGAGAAATTTTTAAAATTCTTATCACATAGAACCAAAAAACGTCCATTTATTTGTTCATTTATCGTAAAACAATCACATATACGGGTATATAATCAACCCTTTTTCCATTATTTAATGATTGTTGTAACTACTATATATTGTTATGTTGAATCTCGATTTGTTTCGAGAAATTATGTTTGATTTATATTTTCTTATCTGAGTGTGTATTATACAATATAATATTGCCAAGATATATATATATATATATATATATATATATATATATATATATATATATATATATATATATATATATATATATATATATATATATATTTATATATATATATATATATATATATATATATATATATATATATATGTGTGTATATATATATATATATATATATATATATATATATTTATATATATATATATATATATATATATATATATATATATATATATATATATATATATATATATTGTATACACATAGTAGAAGTTTATTGTTGTATCTGCTATTATTTTACGGTCAGTTGAATTGATTTTCATTTTATTTGATTAGAATTAGAAAATGAAAATCTTTTTCTTACTAGATTTAATCTTTTAAAGAAAATTTGAATATTAATTGAATTATATTCCAAAAACATTATTTGTCTCCATGGACGTATCGTTTTTATCATCCATATGTTAGCGATATGATAAAATTATGTTGGCTGCACCATTGGTTTATTATCATCATTATACACATAAAGTTTACAAATACATAAAAATAAATGGCAAACATAGTCGGAAGCTAACAAATATGTAGAATTCTCAAATTCTGATTCAACGGCTTACGGTAAACTTTAGCGAGCTGAAACAAAGCCCCCTTTATAACAAAGCCGCAATGATCAAAATCGAACTTAATATAGAGGTGGTAGAAAGACGAAAAAAACTCTACTTTTCATACAAATCGTATGAAAAAAAAGACAACACTTTAAATCGTATTTCAAACTTGAAAATAGCCGTAAAAATTAATTTTAAATGCACAGACATTTAAAGTAATAGTTAAATTATCTACGATTAAAAATTTAATCAATAAAATCATTTTTATATATCTTTAAATAATGTTTTAATATAAGGGTCATAAAAACCTCTATTTACAAACACAACTATAGTCCGTGACGCGCAAAACATGAAAATTAAAAAAAAAAACAGAAATTACAAAACAAACTTTTTGTGTATGACGTCATTGATATTTCATAATTTCGGTTTTTTTTGAATTTATTACTATATTCTACCAAAATTTCACATATAAATACGTAGAAAATTATTTAAAAAAATTAAATCCATGTTATTTTATTTCAAAAATATTGATAATTACTGCATATAATTGATTAAGATTTATATATGACATATTTAAAGGTTTGGTTTAAATATAGATATACAAAAAATTGAGGTTATGAATGACTTTCAATCCGAAAATGCGAATAAAAAACACCATATTTTACGTGTGGTCTTATGGGATATCGTAAATTGTATGGCCCTTGTATTAAGCTCAGTTAAAAATTTGTCCGAGCATTGCGGCTTAATTATTTAGGAAGCTTTGGCTGTATACGGTAAAAGCAATATTACTCATAAAAATTCATTGGGCCATATAAATTTTAACAGTTCTTTCAAAAAGTGTGGCAAATATCATATTCGTAACAACATCGTTTTGTTTTTTATTTGCTAGATTAAGTTCTTCCAAAGTACATAGTTTATTTGAAGTGCCCCTAAAAACCCTTAATTAAAAGAGCTTATATATAGGCCCTTTCAGTAAAAACGCGGTTTTAAGTGGAACAGGTTATTGGAAACCACACAATATAATTTTGATGGACGCCGAAATTTCTAATTAGAGCGTCATTATTCTTTTAAGGAAAGGTGTTACATGATAACTGAGTTTAGCCAAGCCCACCGAACTAGTTGAATATCATGTTGTCGTGCAATAAAAAATATCAGAGAATGTTGAACGTTGCTTTTCAAATATGACAACATGCAGCAGTATGTTTATAAATTTTTAAAAACAAAACTAGATTGTGTGGAAAATCAAAATCTAAAAACAGTTACAACATCAATTGTTTGGGATGTTCAGAACCAGAGATTTTTTATAAAACAGCAAGTTCTTTTACATTTCCATATAATGCACAATCCATATATTTATAATCCATATAATTCTATACATCCGTCTTACCAGAATTAAAGATTTATTGGTCGTACATTAAATTTCACCATTTGCATGATTGAAGTATTTTCGCAATCTACTGAAACCAAATGCCTTGGGGTATTTGCTAAATTTTAAAATAGTTCAACCATTCTTGAAAGTATTGGCGTGTTGAGTAATTTTTTTTTCAAATCATGGTATGTAAATTACAATTTTGGATAAACAATTGACTTGTTAAAATCAAAGAAGTAAAAAAACCGCTGATAAATTAAACATATATAGAATATATTAGAAGAGAAGTACTATTCTATATAGCTGAAGAAATTAAATATAACTGCTAAAGTGAGTTTTACCTAAATCAGCAAGTTTTTCAAGTTTTTTCAATGAGGATAACTTTTTTTGACAACGACTTGTTTTGTCTTTTTAGATATTTTAAACGTAATTAAATTATATAACCACACCTCCAAATTGGTTAGTTGACATACATACGATTTGATTTTACATCCGACACGACTATAAAATTAACGTTCTAAATATTAAGTTGAGAAGTGTGTTTATTGTTTAATTATACATGATCCAATTAATTAAAATAATCTCATAAAAAAACAAAATACAATAATAAATAAAAATTCTGGAAATCATATTTTCATCAACAATACATACAAAATCTATATTGCCATATATACGTTTCAACACATTCGTATAGTGTTATTGATTGATTTTACATATTTCAATTTTTCATCAAGATAAATTTGCATACTAAATATTTATTTTTCTAAAAAAATGTATGAATTAAAATATTTTTGATTTGAAACTATGCAAATTGTTAGCGTTATATTGGTATATACATATATAAAGATATAATCAAACTAAACTAACTATATGACAGATGTACTATTTATACATATACACTTGCAATAATAATAAAATGATCATCATTGTTCCACATGAGATAATTCCGGAACCGTATATTTATATGAGTAGAACATTTTTTTCATTTATCTATCATCCCGTTATAATTTCCATCCCCTTTTGTGTGTTTTAGTTTTTTTTACACTTGTTTTTTTATTTAATTCTTCCTCTAATTTTCTCCCTTTTTATATATAAAATCTAAACGAGATTTTTATTCATCATATGAATAAAAAGCTAAACTATAAAAAATTGTTGTAATAGCACGGGAGTTATATTGTCCTCATATATAATAGTTTGACGGTTAATATTAATCTTTTACTTGTCGAATAACAATAAAATAAGTGTAACTGCTTAATTGAATTAAGATTACATGGCAATTTATTGTTGTACATACATACATTAGTTAAGACCTGACAATGTGTTAATATGAGGAAACATTTTTTACGGGCTTTATTCTTGTAAATTGGGATAATCTCCTTTCGATTCCCTCGTAAATTTTATAAAGAATTGATCATCATTTAGGAAAAACTTAATATTTTGAATAGAGGGGTAACCACAAACATTCCAAATTTGAGTTTAAAAACTTCAATTTGATTCTAAAACTGTATGACTTGCAATATGATTCGTAGAAAAAACAAAGTAAAAATAATTAAATTAACATCGGATAATATTAAGTGTCTAAATACAATCAGTAATACATGTACACAACAAAAACTGGCCAACTCCTTTTGAATGTTTTAAATGCTATACTTATGATAGTATACATTTGAATGAAACAAATCTAAATATTTAAATTTATTATGCTAAATTTAAATTTATAACTACTAAATTGATAGAAAAGAACAAAATTTATTTAAATTCCTCATATTATAAGGGTGGAGGCTATTTGAAAGCGATAATAAACAAGAATACGTTTAGAATTTTAGAAACACATGTTGGAAAAGTGTGTTTATGTGCTACACTGAATCAATTAAATTGGCTTTATATTAATATACCGTAAATTAACCTAAAATATTAATCGAAATTTTAACACTATTTTAATTTTATTGAATTTTATATATATATATATATATATATATATATATATATATATATATATATATATATATATATATATATATATATATATATATATGTTTATTTTTATGTTTTATTTTATAAATACATTATGATTATTTAAACTAAACCTTAATTTAAATTGCGTATATATAATTGAATAGATCTGCATCATTTTAGAATAATAAATAAATAAATCAATAGTGTTTGGTGCTTAACGAAAAGCAAAATAAAATATGTATAATTTAAATTTTTAAATCCTTAACCATTCATATTATTCATTATCTTAAAGTAAAAGAATGTTATAAGTAATGTTTATGGCAATAAAATGAATTGAAAACCTCTTCATATTAACCTTAGATTAAAAAGACATTAACAATTTGATTCGAATCTACTATATACAGTCATGCACGATGGATCTTCTTTTATATCGTTTTATCACGAACACATCGTATTCGCCAGGTAGGTAAATGTAAACGGAATTAAATAAGCAATAACATTTCGAAAACTAAATACCACAATGTACAGGTCGTTCCCTATCGATATTTATTATCTGTGAGTTGAACACTTTCTATATAGTATAATGATAATAAAAAAATGTTTTTCCATAAAATGATTATATTAAATTCGGAAAAATGTATTAATTTTTCCTGATTTAAAATTTATCATGTTCAAACAGAATTGATTGTATCTTTCTGAATAAATATTTGATATTGAATTTGGTTTTTGTGGTTTGATTCTCGTTTTATTTAAAATTTGTTATTGCTGTATAACATTTTTTTCTAGTACTGACGATTAAATTTAACATTTAATTCATTATCACAGTTTTGATGTTAGTGATAGTGGATAGGAATCATTACTAATATATTTAATACTTTAAGGGTGTAAAAGTTAGTTAGAAAATTGTATAAACATCACCAACCAAATACATAACTCTAGGGTGAAATACACTTTGCACAAATTGAATAAATTTGAACAATAGCCGGGGGATTTTTAAAAAAAATTGTATGAGTTAATTAAATAAATATTATTTTTTGCTGGCACAGGATATAAATAAGCTAAAGACTAGTGCCACTTTGTAGTTTAACGTTGATGTTTGGTGTTTGGAAGATCAACAACAACACATGTTATAGAATAGTAAAATATATAGTCACTCAAATTGTTAGAGTTCACTTTAAAACGGAGTATATAATTACTCAACATTAGTTTGATAGTTTATATAATAACGTCAATATAATAACGCCAATTTTGAGATAAATAAATTTATTTTAATTATGTAGCTAAATCATATAAAAAATTTAATCATGGACCACAAAAGATTAAATTTGTTAAAAATAAACTTGTTGTTAAATACCAATCAATAGAAAATGTATAAGTATTTTATTAGCGTCCAGAGAATATATCTTATTTATAAATAGGTACCTCAATAATAAAATACACAATAGAAATATAAATGACTATAGTATATACAATTTAAGATCACCCACTGGGTAGAAAAAAATATGTTTTCATTAAACCATTTACATCGAGAGTGTTCATAAAAAAAATTTAAACATCTGTGATTAAATAATAAAAAGATTTTAGAAAGGATAATAATAAACTGTCATCACCCTAGGGGTAGCAGTTCATAAACTATCAAAGGAGGGTTTGATTGACTATTTAACCAATTTTGTATTTAAAACACCCGATTGTATATAATCTACCCTACTCTACATCCCTTATTTGGTTACGGTTAAGGTTAAAACATAATACCAGCTATGTTTATTTAAATGATTAACCATATCGAAATGTCAGTTTCTTTTCTATAAAAATCTAGCTTAAGTTTTCTTTAGTTATTTGAACTAAATAAATTTATTTTTAAATTAAAAATATATTGCAAATTTTTAATTTTTACTTTATGCAAACGAAAAAATTTTGCGAAGTTTTAATTTAAAAAAATATTTGTATAGAAACACCTGCCATTTTAACACTTATTCCTCATGCTGCTATGGGTTTTCTTGTCATAATTTACAAATTAATTACATAGATACAATTATTAGCTAAGTCATTTGTATATTTAGAAAAATAAATTATCTGAAGAATGTGCAAATTAAAATGTTCATTTACAAAAAAGTTCAATGAAAATCATAAAAGTTTGTATACTAATATACTATGCAGTTTTATCGTTGTTGAAGTGCAGAATCTATATAGGCTGAAACCATGATCTAGATCAGTGCAGCGCCTTCAATTCAAACAGCTACGGCGTTGAAATTTATTTCCAAAAGCGTAGGAAGTAATTTTTTAACGTTATACCTATCAATGTTTGCCGTCAAATTAAGGAAGGACACAGGTCCATTTTAATTTAATTTATATGTTCAATTTAGCTGCAGCCTTCTTGAATTGGGTTTGGAAATAGTTCAGACGAAGGTGGAGATCTTTCTGCACTCCTCAAAAGGGTCACAGATGTCATCAAGGATGAAAACTTTATTGAGATTTTAATTTAGTACATTTCAATATTATAGTTCTCAGTTATAAATAATATCGAGACTATTTCTCTGTAACTTAGTTCTAAATACCTTGTCTCAAATTTATTGCATTTTTTAATTTCATTAACAAGGTTATTTAATTAACAACCTCAGGCATTCAATCAATTTCGTTAGAGAATCATTGATGGAAAGTGTTTTTCCCTGGAAATGAGAGTAAATAATAAGTTATACAAAGATATTATATGTTGTATTTGAAGGCGATAAATGAAATCAATGATTACATTTAAGATATCATTAAATTCAGACATGGTTTTTGTGATGGAAAATAAAACGAAGTAACTTTAACTAAAAAAGAAATATTATATATTAATACATTTAACTTACCTACTTAAGATTTTGTTGAAAGAGTCTTGAATTCTCTTTCCTGTATTGAATTTTAAATTGGAAATGTGTGAAGAACTGGACCATGTAACTTATTAACACCATTTAAAGTTTCACCATTATGAGACTAAAATATTGAGAACAATAAGAGACAGAATAATGAGACCAAAATGAACCATGCGAGTGTTGCTGGATTTTCAATAAAATATTAATAATAATAATGTTGCGTACATTGAAGTGATCAGCCCAGCGAACGGTTTTACACGCAAGTGGTCACGGCGTTATGGTATGCGTCTGGAATTGAACTCAGGACCTTTCAATATATATATATATATATATATATATATATATATATATATATATATATATATATATATATATATATATATATATAACTAACAGGTTTTCCAATAAAAGGTTTCATTTTGATATTTAAAGAAACGAGTATTTTTTAAGAGAAATCAATGAATGTTTATTTCATTGTAAAAAGGAAGGTATGCCATTAACATTTGAAAACTATATCAGCCAAATGGCCGCCACGGCTACGCTTGCAGCATCATATCCTTTTCATGAAATTTTCCATGACCAATTCGCACATTTGCGGCTATATGTCCTCGGTAACTTCACGAATTCCATCTTTAAGATTTTGAATCGATTGTGGAGCATTGGCATAGTCCTTATCTTTTACGTGGCTTCAAAGAAAAAAGTCAATGTGTTAAATCACAAGATCACATCAATATACATCAATATACATAAGTACATCAATATACATAAGTCTTAATGCAAAATATGGTGTTATGTAGTTTGTGGAATGTCTAATTCCGAAGATCGATGAGGAATCGACAAACCTGGGTTTTCTTCAACACTAATATTCTCAGTTGTTCTTGAGCGACGCACACCGTTTCGAATCTTCACATCACTAACTTGTCCTAACAGCCCAAATTTTTCCACCAGTTTCACTATTGCAGGCCGATAAGGTGCTTCACGACGACCAAAAAGTGCTTTAGTTTTGTGAACTGTAACTGCAAAATTTTTACCACTTTGGTAGTGAATTTTAACAATTTCAATGTGTTGTTGAAGCGTGTATCGTACCATTTTTAGTAATGGAGTAGTTTTTACTTGTCAAATGTCAAAAGATGACAGCTGCCCAAATAGCCAGCTATTCAAAATGAAACTTATTATTGGGTAACCCTGTATATATGTATATATATATATATATATATATATATATATATATATATATATATATATATATATTTATATTTATATTTATATATATATATATATATATATATATATATATATATATATATATATATATATATATATATATATATATATATGTGTATATATATATATATATATATATATATATATATATGTATATATATATATATATATATATATATATATATATATATATATATATATATATATATATAATTCTAGGTAAATATGTAATTTATTTAGTTTGTCTTTAATATTTTCGAAGATTTATTATTGTAGAAAATAGTTTATAAAAAATAGCAGTTTTAACCTAATGTTACAGTTCATTATTGGTCTTATATATCTGCTAGTTTACACTACACATCACTGTACTTAACCATCCCAAAGGATAAACTAATTATTAAAGTGGTAATGCAATTATTGATATCGTTATTATTATTACATTTTCCTATCTGCTATTATTTTCATTATTACCATTTATATGTCCAGTTTTAGTGCTTACATATAGAAAATAGTAGAGGCAAATGAATTGAAATTCGTCGTAATAACATTAAAATTTTATGATAATTTGGGGAATGTTTTGTGTTGTTATCTAAAAACAAAACTAGCAGACATTTGAATTTTGTGATTATTTTGCCCTTAGGTAACAATTTGATAATCGACAAGATATAAATATAAATAAGCATATGACCATTAGTTGACAAGTGTTCTGTGTGCTATGTGGAAAAAACTTTCCCTCAAATATACACCACGAAGATGGAGTATCATTTGGGGTGGAGCTATTTCCCAATAACAAAACCATATCCATTTCGTATTCGACTTGTATAAAGCGCATGCCCAAAGTTTATTTGGCTGTATTTCTCGTATTGTATATATTAAACAAAAATCGTCCTATTTACAAGCTTCCCCTTTATATATTTACTTCATGCTTTTTTTCCACAAAAGAAATTAATACATATGCAGATACACACATAACTTTTCGAAACAAAAGATTTAATATTTTCCCATGGAAAAATTATAATTTAATAACAAATTTATAAGAATGTTATCTGATATGCTTGTTATCTGACTATAACTGTTAGTAATTTTTACGGTGTGTTTCGTCTGATTTGTTACGGAAGTTATAAATTTGTTTGTATCATTATTATCATAATAGTATAATCATTCTGATTATTTAATCGTGTAATATGGTCACGTGATCTATGTGATACTTTCAAGTGGGCTTGCAATTTTTAGGCATACAAAGTGTCGATTAGGGTCAAAAACTATTAGTCACAGCCACTCACAAGATAATTTAAAATTTATCGATATTGCTTGATGTCTTGATAGCAAAATCAATTGTAATTAATATCCTTGTACAGTGTATACACAAAATGCAAAGTTAAATTGAATATAAATATTTTTATTTCATTTTCTGGGAATTTTTCCTTTTTTTTTTTGTTATTTTGTAGATACCGTGCTTAATGACGGCAAACACCCTACACAATTTTTAGTGCCACTTTATCTGTTTAGCAATCGTATCGAATTCAATATACGAGTACTACTATATATAAGTATGTATAGTTGGGAAATTAAAGTGGATGAGATGGTGTGAGAAATTAAATTGACTTGAGAATCATCGGTTGCGATGTTGATGATGCTGATGTCGAATCATTCTGGTTGTTGACGATGATGATGATATAATGATTGGAATCATTTTGTAAATATTATTGTAACTAATTTTTATTTAATGAAAAATAATATTGGGATTTTTCATTTTTTTGTTGTTTTAGAATTATTTCTTGTTAGTGAATTTAAACATATATTAAAGCCAAGAATGGTTAAAAGTTAAAAAAATGCAAGATGTCCATCGCTTAAAAGTCATAAGTGACGACTTTGATCAAACAGTTGACGCAATCGTTACAGCCGGGTTTTGATTGCAAGAGAGCTAGGTTCAAATCAGAATGAGGGTCAAATGGACATAAGAATTTTTATCAATTGATTTGGCTTTAGATTTTCGATGATGACGCATAATAAAAGAATGACCCTTTGTTAAAGTGAGGCATAAATGAATATATACAGATGTCAATACAGATGTTCAATGAATTCTTATACAGAATTAAAAGAGCCATGCAGGGTATACAATTCTTGCAACGGGGTCAAAATAAAATGGCTATTTCACTGTTTTTATAGAATTAACCGCAAAATAGTTGGGAGTGCTTCGGCATTTAAATTGATTGTAAATGCAGCTTTATTTGAAAGCTCAGAATATAATCGTTTCTTCAGCTTGATAAGCTGTTTTATTGAACTAAGCTTTAAAACTTGCCTATTAATAAAATTATGAATATCCTCAATGGTCAAAAAAACTAAAAAAAGAGATAAATTGTGAAGACTAATACTTTAATCAAAAGCTTTCGATAGTAGTATAAATAATGCTATACAATATTCATAAATTTCTTCGGACTGTTCATAAATTTCTTCGGAGGTTGCAGTTTATAAATACACTACGCCAGACGAAGAAATAGAAAATATAATTTTAACATGCACCGGATAGAGGAAACTCCACACTGGATTGCCGGCTTGTAGGTACGAAATTAAATACAATTAGCGGACCAAAGCTGTCATGAAGCATCTGTTCATCAGAAGATGCAGTTACAAACAGCATTTGTTTCTCATGTTAGAGGCTGCTAAAATAAAACCTGTTAGTTGGTATAAAACACCAAGGGAAGGCACCCCAATAAAAAGCCAAAATTAAAGGAGCGCAACGATAAAATTACGGTACAGGGATTTGGATCCCCAGCACCGGCGGCTTTAGAGGGTGAGTAAATGGGCTCTCAGTCTTGTTTAGTTTATTTAGTTCGTTTAGGTCAGCTAATCAAGGAGCGGGCAAATTTGGTTCAAGTTCTGAGAATTGGTCCCCAACTAGTCAAGAGAAGTAAGAGGTTCACGGAATCGTTTATACAGGAATACATATATCTACGGCAGTCTCACTTCCTGATCTAAGTCCAGAAAGCACTTTCAGTTTAAAAGCAGATAAACAACGTTTGAATATGTGAAGGATACAGGAACATTGTGCATGGTGGTTTGGTTGATTAAACTATCCTAAGTTCAGGTGGAAAAGGAGATTGAAACTCAGTAAGAAAATGGGGAAAATCCGAGGTGGCACTAAAGGAGGATCAAAAAGTCTAATATAGACACTGCTACAAGAAAGAGAGATAGTAAGCAACAGACTAGTCATCAATTGGAAAAAAGCATTACAACAAATGCGAGTACTCTTACAAATGTTAAGCCGGAACCAGAAAGATAACTCGATAAAGAAGCGGTAGGAAATAAATTTCAACAAAAAGTAGCACCAAAAAGGCGAATAGAAATTGAAAACCACCAACTCAACCAATTGCGTTTTTGATAATTAGTTATTCATATTTGCCAAACTACGAAGGGAGAGATTTTGATAGAGTTGGAAAGCACTGGGAACAAACCGCAAACAGCTCTTTTCCAATCTGAATTGGAAAAAAATATAGGTTTGCTGATGTTAAAGCTTTGATACAAATAGCCCTTGTAGAATTAAGGGACATTGATCATTAATGTAATGGCTAATAGACGAGGTACTTCAACCTATTGAATTGCTGTTACGAGAAAGAAAATAAAAGGTATTGCCTCTATAAAAACGCTAAAAGTTTCTTGTCGGAAGACACAAAGGGTAGTAGTAAGCCTTTCAAGCCCAACAGCAGAGAATGTTATATTCAAAGGTGAAATAAGGATTGGTTAGGTGATTTACCGAATTCCAGAAATAATCAAACCTTTAAAATATTTAAATGCCTCGAATATGGTCATCAAGCTCAACAATGTAGCATGACCATGAGTTTGAAGGATAGGTCTTAGCTGTGTAGGGCTACATGTTTTGTAGTGATAAAACTGATAGAGAAAATAGTCCACTGGTAGTTTAAAGAGATCGATTTGGCAATTTATCAGAAGGCACTGCAATTAAAACGGAAAAGATGAGGTTAATCCAACTAAATCTTAATCACTGTGAAGCCGCGTAAGATGCATGCAATTACAGCCCTTTGTTGATTGCGGAAGATTTTAATGAATAAGCCATTGAATGGGGAAGCCGAGTATTATTAGTAAATACTAAAGGTGAAGCTCTTCTGAAAGCATTTTTGTTACTTCCAGTGGTACCAGCACCCCCACATTTTGTACGGGTAGTGCTAGTTCGATAATTGATCTCACATGGATTAAAGAGTGTCTCCTAACTAAAGTATAAAGTTAAGAAGTAAGTTATCTTTAAATACAAACAGCGACCATTAAAACATTTTGTGCATTTTAAATGCTGAAAAAAACTAAGCGATGTTTCGATAAAAAACGGAACATAAAATGTTTGACGAAAAGCTTATATTTTCATGAAGAAAGAGTTTTGTCTGGAACTGCAGAAAAACATTTTGACCTAAATGACAGACTGCATTACGTAAATCTATTCTGATGTATGGCGCATCGTTTAAGGCGAGTTCTATGGAAAAGTGTACATATAAGCAGCAAGTGGCTTCTGTTTATAAGTTAAGCGCCTTAAGAATGGTGTGTGCATTTAGAATGGTACCGGATGAGACCGTGTGTCTCATAGTGGGAATACCGCAAGTAAATATTTTAGCTAAGGAGCATTTAACTATATGTATATCCTCCGTGGGGATGGGAACAAGAAGGAAGATTGTATTATGATCCGTGCGGAAACTGTGAACGAGTGGCAGCTACGATGGGACAGTCCATCAATAGAAATTGTTCATCGATAATTCGGCAAAAGAAATTGGGGATTACGATTAAGTCGGTATAAAAATTTGACATTCTTGGATCATAATGGTATACCATTATGATATAACTTCTAATATCTTTGAAGATGCCCTTCTTTACGAATAATTCGTTTAAAATTTCTCATAAGAGACTCTAACTACTAGTATTATCTTCTATCAATTAAGGACCTTAAACCAAAAAAAAATAAATTATTATATTTGATTTTTGGTAAAGCTAATTTGGTAACTGTCATACGAGTATTATGTATATAATACTACAAATAGTGAAAATTTATGTCACATAATAATTTGTCTGTATATAAAAAATAATCTAATAATCATATAAAATTAATATATTTTATCAAAATATAAAAGATTTGGCAGAATTTCAACAAAATATGAGAATATAAGACCATTCTTATGACGGAAAACATATATACAATTATAGAATTTACTGAATTATACTAAGTATATGTTTATTACTGTGTGCCTCAAATGGCCAATATTATTGTACTATTATATTAATAGACATATCTATATACATATTTCTAGTTTCAGAGGATAAATAATATATAAGTACTTATAAACTTTAACTTAGCTTTACGTTTTATGTATGTATTGTGAATGTGCTAAAAACATGTTAAAAATGAAAATTTTGACAGCTAAAGTTAAATATTTTTTTTTATTCACCTCCAAAAATCTATAAAAAATTTAACGAGGTAGATACAGTCTATAAATTTTGACAAGTGAATTTTAAAAATCATAACCTTATTTTTGGCAAAATCACTGTGGTTAGTTATAAAATAATAAAATTACAATCATAGTTGGCGTATATTAATTATGTTTTATTAGGAATTTTCCGTCTGAATTAATTTCAATCCAACTTTTTGTTGATTTTATATTGAAATAAGAGGAAAATTTTCATTCTAATTCTTATTCCTGTGCCTAATAAAATACGAATAATATGTTTTTTTACAGACACATATATGTTGTTACCGCATGTGGATTAGATATATATTGATACCAATGCGATTATTTTGTGTATATATTTGTACAATGTATAGCTGTCAAAATTTTAATTATTTAACATTCACTCGGCAAACTTAAATTTATTGTTAAAAATATTTCCCCTCGATTATTTATTTTCACCAATTTTTTTAACTAAATATTTTTAATACATTGACAAAGGCCCTAAGAGTGATAGATGAACAAAGAAATTATTAATTTTTAATTAAAAAAATTGTCTTTCTAGTCGATCAAATCACATACATACAGTATTAGTAATCATTTGTACCACTAAATTGAATAATAGCGAAAATCATCCAAAATAAAATCGAGAAAAGGAAAATTATTATAGGAAAAAATAAAAAGAAAAATGTCAGAATATTAAACCAATTTAAATTTATCATAAGTTTTGACGTGAAGCCCTGAACAATACTAAAGCATTCCAATAATATTGGAACGCTTAGTAAAAGACCAACACGGAGAAATTGAAAATAATCATATAATAGCGGAAAAATGACGAAGCAAGAATTTTTTTTTATAATTTTCTTTTTATTTCATTTTATTTTCCTTAACTTGCAGCATGCTAAGTTTTTTTTAGTTTTTTTTTAGTGTTATTAGAATTAAGTACTTTTCATACCGACGACTGTGACATTGGAAAACTTCAAATTGTTAAAATCAAAATGTGGTACGTATATCGCAATTACTTTACAACTAACTTCATTGCACGGTATTTTTATTTTGTTATATTTATCACATAAAACTAATTAATTTTATAACTATTTTAATTTATTTAAAACTTGACATTGTTAATCGAATAAACCTAATTTTTATAGTTAAAAAGATTTTTAAAAAATATTCATTTTTAAAGTCTAAAGTCGAAGTCGTCGGTATGAAAGGTACTTAAACTGTTAAACAAAGAACATTCTTACAGTATAAAAAAATATGTTTGATATAATTACTAAAAAATAATCGATGGCACAGGCATCCCAGTGAACGTTTACCACAGTTTTAAATAGTTCCTAGTACGTGAATTATCAAAAATGTCGAACTTGAAATTTTTATAATTATTTCTAGGACTGATTCAGATGTAAATAAAAATCTACAAGAAAAGAAAAGGGATGTTTATTAAAAATATAGTTTAACCACTGATGGTATGTTTTATTTATGTATAGGCACATTAAAGGTGATAAGCCCTTCCAACTTTTACTGCATTGATTTCGCACTGCAGTGTGCGACTGCTTCGATTTGAATAGATTTTATAGTTGGTTAACGATGGGAATCAAATTTTAAGAAAATATCTCACCAACGTAAAAAAGCCCTTTATCAACTTTAAGCTTCTATAATTTTAAAAATAAATAAAATTGACGAATTTAGCCATTAAATTTTACCTTGTAGTTTGGACTGGATTTATTGGTAGTTTAACTTTTTTGCTTTCTTAATTTGTTTTATATGCTGCACAAGTTGTATTCGCCGTTTTGTAAAATTAAATATGAACATAAACATTAGAAATATGCAAAATCTCGTATCAAAACTTTAAATAAACTTTAAATTCGAGAAGAAAATGATTGCACATGACATCAATAGTTCATCAACGTTTAAAAAAATAGTTCAATATTAGCGAGCTTGATATATTCTTTAAGCTAATCATGCTATGAATTACCTGTGATGTAACAGGTAATGAGCTCGTGAAATTAAAGAATGAGCTCGTGAAATTAATACACCATGAGAAAAGCCAAATGCAAACTTTGTTAACCGGCGAAAACCGTCCCAAATAATAATATGTTGATTTCAATATATTCAGTTCGCGATCCATCGCAATCGCTAATTTTTACATCAGGAATTTTCATCTGATTGTTGCTCTCGTGGTTAAAGGGAGGTCGGTAACGTTATCGTCGCGTTTGGGACCAAACATCAAGACAATAAGACTTCGAGACAAAATGGGTATTTCATATTCATCCATCAGGGTCCAACTATCACACCCATACATGATAAGGGTTCCGATCAACAACTTGTTCAACATCAGCTTGTCGGCATTTTCAATGTAATTTGACTTTAGCAGAGTACGTAAGGCATACAAAGCACGGTTGGAAAATAATAATACATATTATAAATATTATTTAATCTGCTTTGTCTTATATACCGGAGATTATATAAATATGATTACAATAAACTAAATAAACTAACTACAATAAACTAACCATTGTTATGAAAATAATTATGTTGGAACTCTAAACCAAACAAGATAGATAAAACCACATGAAGAAATTGAAAAACGAAATATGTATGTACAAAAATATTAAAAAACTACCAATCATAAATATTTCAATCTCAATTTTTATTTTATTCAATTATTTACAAAACTTTCAATTTTCCAACTCAACAAAAATATTAGCACGAAATTTATATGAAAAAGCAACAAACCAAGTTACTTGAATAACCATAAATTTTAAAACGCGCGAAAAAATAATATCTTGTATTCGTATATGTATAGAATAAATACAGTAAAGCTACACCATAACAACAAAAAATCATCTCAACATAGAACCAATGTTGGAAGTTTGCGAAAGAGGAAAAAATATCGCATCACAACATAACATCGAATTATATTATATGTGCGGTTTTTAGCGCTTTTTATAAACATAAGAGCATAACAGCTTTACAATTTTATAAATTTGTATGTACGAGTATTTTCCCAAAAACTATATGTATGTTATGTTGTGCCATAAATATATATGATTTTTATTTGTTATAAATTGTATAAGTGAGGTTTTTTTAAAAAAATGAACGATCTGAGATAAAAGGGCGCGAATTGAAAATTCACATATGTTTTTTATACTATATATGCTTCTAACCACTTAATTGTGATATGTAGCATCCATTTTCCATTTTCCTATTTTGTTTTTATAATTACTTTTTTTCAGTGGTTCTGGTAGAAAACAATAGAATTACACCACATGTATGCGAGTGTATTCATATACGAGTATATTCTGTATCGGACAGAGTACAAAAGTAACAATACTATAAATAATTATTGTGCTCTTGTTGAATTTTTCAGTTTTTCATTTTTTTCGCGGCGAGGATGAACACAAAAATATATACTGATACTTGTAGTATAGATACACAAGCTTTTTGTGTTGTTAATTGTTTTAATCTTTCGCCATCATTTTTAAGTTTTTTTTATTTTCAATACCAAAGTGAAAATTTATTATTTGTAATTTAATTGTTAAAAATTTTAGATGTAATTTTTGTTTTTCTATTGTTGAAAATTTATTTATTTATTGTTTACAACAAAACATAGCAAAATTTAAATTTATTTATTAAAAATATAATATTTACCTGTACCCTTGCCTCCGTTAAATCAATTTTCATAGCTATTTCTTCTCGTGTATATATATCGGGGTAATGTGTTTCGCCAAATGCTCTTTCTAATTCTTTTAACTGTGCTGAGGTAAAAGTTGTTCGAATTCTGCGCTGTTTTCGTTTTTCTGATAAAACCGATTCATGGGTTGGATATACTTTATATGGAAGGCCAGCTGAAATAAATTAAAATAGTTGAAGTAAATAAACTTTATAAAAAACAATCATTCCCAAAATTGTACAAATCATACTAATTGATTTTATTTTTTAGTCATTTGTAATTTCGAAATAGTTACATGTACTTTTAGTTAGGTCCTACCAACGTGAAAATAAAGCCAACCTTGTACAGTTATGAAATGGAACTCAATTTTTAAAATCTTTTATTTGACTTGACTTGCCTTATTTAATAACAATAGTTTTCTTTCTTTTTAGAGAGCTGCAATTTTGTGTGCAGCTTGTCCCGTTCTCATGGAACATCGGACCACATATTGTCTTATTTATTTATCCAATCCGATTGAATTTGCAAACATGGAGTTTAGCTCAGATGGTACAGCCTTACCTTATTAAAAATTTATTTTATTTTCTGTTACAGTAATTTAATTGTAATTTAATGAATAAATGGAATCCACTCAATTGCAATTTCATCATGAAAGTTACGAACGTCGGATCGATAAATATTAAAGTTTAAATCGAAAAGAAAGGCGCCACTACTATACGTGCAATAGAAAGGCATTGGATAGAAATAGAAAGATTGCAGGCGTCACTTCTATGCGTGCAGCCGAAAAGGATTGGAAGAAATATAAAAATTTCACCAGTTCCCAGATTACAAACATTATTAAGAAACTTGCAGTCGAGAACATGTAAATGCTAACTTACTTTAGCATTTACATGTTCTATAAAATAAAATTAAAATACAAAATAATATTTTTTGAAGGGCATATAATCTCACAGGAATTTGGCTTTAAAACGTTTATTTCTTGTAGTTTTCTAAATTCCGAGTGTTTATAAGATATCATAGTCCCTGAAACCAGTAAAAAGTTCCATCAACTCACCATAGTATATTTACTTGTTGTCGGTGGAGATTAACCGTCGTTGAACTAATACTTTATTATTTAAATAAAAATCAACTACTAAAGATAATACTGCTAAACAAAAATCCAACGCCTAAACGTACATTCACCATAACATAAATACATATAGTACTACCAACATAAGAAAAAAAACCGTTTACCCATTGATATTCCAGATGTCGGGTAGATAGAATATCGTCAACATTTAAAAATATAAAAATATTTTGATTATTTTAAAATGACCAGTAGCGACATCTAGCAAATCAATGGTCTAACATACCACGGTAGTACTATGTGTATTTATATTATGCATTCACTAAAATACAATAAAAATGATCGATAAAGAGACTTTGACCATGCAGACCCAGGAATAAAACCACAGTGTAATTTTTTATTGCATTAGAAATAAACAAAATGTGTTCAACATATGATACTTTTCAAAAAAACTTTTCAGAAACTATTCAAATAAACATAAAAAAAATGTCATAAGCCTCGATTATATAAACTTAAAAAAGGACCAATCACCTAAGATTCAATGCATTCAAAGCTCCTATTTCTGATGAATTTTTTTTTGAATTTTTGTATCTACTGCTTAAATCCTGTATAAAATAAGTTTAATTGCAAGGGTATAACTCAACCAAATAGGATAGTCTATGTATTGAACATTTTAGATTATATATGTATTTTAAATAACAGCAGTCATAATGTTCTGTTGAAGCATTCCGGTTAAAGTTTAAAACAAACTAAAGAGTTTTCATAATTAGCTTGGTTGTTCAACATAGATATTCTTCATCATTTTTTAAATTAATTTTTTTTCATAAAGGAGTTGGAATTTTTTGTAAGCCATAATACTACAGTTCAGATCCTACGTAATTAGATGATACTTAAACCTAAAAACAATGGTAATATAAATAAACGGAAAATGTACAACGGTTTAGGGTATTGTTTTGTTCAGAGTATTTAATAAATTGTAATGGTTTGATTGTCTAGGATAATTTGAAAAAACGTTTTTGGATTTTAACTTTTTAAGCCTGGTTATTTAGTTTTTTAATTGTAACTTTCTTAATTTAAATATCAATTATGTAATGCCTTGGTTTGTTTTGTTCTAACAATCAGTTGTAAGGCCATAGTTTTATTTACGGCAATCAAATAATCTAGTAATAAAAATACATTTTAAAATTCCTTCCCTATTAGAGCCGATCTTAAACTTGGTTAAAAAATGGTTAAAATAAATATTGCAAAAAAAAAAAATTAAAAATTGTCATGCCACATGATATATCCTGTTTTACAACTTTACCGATCGTTACCTTTTAATATCTATATGGTGAGGTGGAATAAATTCCTGATAAATTCTCTTGACAAACATATATTAATTATTTAATGACAATTTTTGAAATAATAATCGGTTAGCGGTCGAATAGTGATGGTTAATGAGCTGGCTTAAACTGGACACCGCGGTCTTAAGTTCAATACCCATCGTTGACCACAACGCCGTTACCACTTGTGTTTCAAATCGATTAATAGGCCACCTACAACGATCACCAATTGTAAAAAATTATGGTCTAAAAGATCTTATAAAAGATCTCAGTAAAGGATCATTTTTGGCCTGTAATGCTGCTAATTTTTTTATTTGAACCTATCATTAATTTCTTTGAGAAGTAATATGGCTGCTTAGTTTTGAGCAATTTAAGCAAAATCAATTTAAGTAATGAGCGAAATCAAATAAACAGGTAAACCTAAAGTAATTTAAATATAAAAATAAAACGAGAACTTGCAATGAACTCTATACGGAATACCAGTAGTAACAGAAGTATACCAGACCACATTTACATAACTATATCAATATAATAATATTTTACATCAAATAAGGTAATACGCGTATATGAAATATAATAATATTTCTATATTTCTATTTCTTCTTATATAACCATATTTAGGTTCTTCAAGTTAAAAATAACAGTATTTTTAGACAACCCAACAAAATGGCTGAAAATGTAATTTCACAGCAATCACAAAATATGTAATTAATCATTATGAAAATAATGAAGAGCTTTATGATACCAGGCATCATGATTACAAAAACCGGAAGAAGTGTCTTTTACTTCGAAGGTAAAAAATGTTGATGACATGATTAAGGAAGTTTAACATAAAATGTATTATAGTCCATTATAATTATTTTTTTTACTACTTCAATAGGATATTTTTTGCCAAGGCACAACTCAATTATAAAATGTTATTAAATATTCTCTAACTTCTCTCCAAACATCGCTTATTTCCTGTATTGGTATTTTGCTTCCCTGGAGCTAGCATTTCATTTCTAAATATTTCTCGGAGGTATTTCATTATTAATCTATGTGCTCAATTAAATAACTTTTTTGAGTGTAAACATGTTTTCTATTTTCAATTAGGAAATTGTGTAAAGTGCATCCCGTTACATCCTTCTGACTTTTGAAAATGTATAGTTAAATATGTGTTCCTCTTCGCTAATATCCCGTTAGGAAAACGATGTTAACAACCGATTGATTTGACAACTCCCAGGGCCAATTTTTGTTTAAGTCCATCTCTATTTCGCATATAACTAGCTTAAACATTATTTTTCAATCAAAATTAATCAAAATAATCTAATTCTAATTTTGATTAATTAATTTAATAAATCGTCCCTTTTCTTTTTATCTACATTGTTATTTTGGTAACATTTTTTAAAACATTTTAAATATTAAAGCGAACATTACAAAATTGGGAAGTATTTACCTACTTTCTTAAATTTGCAAGTTCAATTTTCATATTATTAAATTTTCTTCTATTCTCTTAATATTTATACGTTTTCCATCTCGGGAAAATTGATCAATAAAAAGCGTCCTTTTTATTATATTTTATTTTATTTTTTCCTTTCATTTTCACTTTTTGATTTTCTTGATTTAGCCTTAGCAAAAATAACATGAACATTTTGTTTTATTTTAATTTTATATATATATATATATATATATATATATATATATATATATATATATATATATATATATATATAAATATATATATATATATATATATATATATATATATATATATATATATATATATATATTTATATATATATATATGTATATATATATATATATATATATATATATATATACATATATACATATATATATATATATATATATATATATATATATATATATATATATATATATATATATATATATATATGTATATGTATATATATATATATACATATATATATATATATATATATATATATATATATATATATATATATATATATATATATATATATATATATATATATATATATATATATATATATATATATACATTTATATTTATCATACATATGGCTGGGTTGTTATCTTGGAGTTTAAGCTTGTATATGTGCGCTTTGTATGTACTTCGTTTACGTTATTTCAAACAATAGTTACTCAGTTTAGAGAGGAAAATGGAGTTTTGAAAATCGCACAAGAACTAAATGAAATAAAATGAAAGGAAGTAAAATGAGGGATGATTTTCATGATGTGATGTACTATATATAGAAGCAGCAAAAATGGAAATAATATAAATGCGAGAATGGAAAATGGGAAATAGAATAAAATAAGTAATGGCGTCGTAATATCTTGAAATCTGTATATCAAATATTACCCATATACACAGTGCTTATCTTCAAAGAAAATACACAAAATGCAAAAGAAAAAACGATATTTTGTTTAAGGGAAAATGAAAAAAATATTGGATAAATATAAAATAAAAGAACACGTGCAGACGTCTTTATATGGAAATCAAAATGAAATTATTTATGTGCGTTTATTTTGGTCTTGGTGTTTGTTGTTGATAAATAAAATATTTAGATTACTGTGCTATAAATGTACAAAATGAAACACATATGTGACAATAGTACAAGCGGAAATCAGCATTCGGAAATACATTTTCATTTTTTTTATCTTACACAAGATGGTATATAAATTAGATTTTCGGCGATTATATGAGGTATTTGTCGTAAATCGATTAATTCAATTGATTTGTAATGTTTAATCAATTTTTTAAAAATCTAATTTGTATAAATTTTAAAGCTCTGTGTCAAATAAAGTGCATATAAATTTAATTTTCGGCGATTATATAATGTATTTGTCGTAAAGCGGTTAATTCAATTGATTTGTAATGTTTAATTTATTAATTTATTTTATTTATTTATTTATTGTTCATATAAAAGCTTAAAAGCTTATACAAAATGTTACAAGAACGTACGTAAAAGAAAAGAAAATATATTTAAAATTACGTATTATATACATACTTAATTACTATATATGCTAAAAATACATGATTGAGAAAAAAAAGAGAAAACTATATTTTGCTATACATAAAACAATTAAAACTTAGTTAAATCGAAAAAAAACAAAGAATTTACTGTTAAAGTTCAAAATAACGTTTATCTAATATTTCAAGGTAAATTGTTCCACAAAACAACTCTACGAACAGAAAATGAAGAATTTAAGATTGCACTATTATTTCTAGGCACTTATAAACCTTTTGTCCTCCACAAATGAGATAGTGTTAATTTGCGACATAATATGTAGGTGTAGAAATATTTCTATTTAATAACTTGTAAATATATTGACATGTACGAAAATTGTAAAATTCCTCTATAGAACAACCAACAATTCTAGTGTTAAACACTGAAATATCGCCTTATTTTCTTAGATTATTTATATAACGCTCACCTGAATTTTTTTAAGATTAATGAATTTTAGCTTGATGAATTGTTTTAATATTATATTCATGCATACCATACAATACAATATCACCGTAACTAAAATGAGGTAGAACAAATGACACAAATATGTTATGCCTTATCTCAGATGACAAAAGTTTAGAAATCGACCAAAGTTTACTTAGTTTAAAGTTAACTATTTTAGAAATTAATGCTACATGTCTATCCCAAGATAAAGTTTTATTAATACGAATTCCAAGGTCGTTAACAAAATCAGAAAATAGAATACTCTAATCAAACTTAATTCAATTTTTTTAAAATCTAATTTGTATAAATTTTAAAATTAGATTTTATAAAATTTTATCAAATTTTATAAAATTTATATTATTTTATAATTTCATATTTTTATAAATGTAATAAATTAATTAATTGTAAATTTTAGCCAAAAACTAATCCAATTTATTAAAGCCTGCGGCTTGCAGAAATTAAATTATTATGTTATGAATTAATTATATTAATTAATTTCTTTGATTTGAACTCTTATTTATTTACTTATATGTTTACATCGTGTGACAAAGATAATAGATGATATATTCTGTAGGGATAAATTTCAATTTATTATTAAAATTTTGCAACTTTAGAAGTTGTAAAACCAATTATAAGAATTTCATTGTTTTACTAGATTGAAGTTTTTAAGGACGTGGATGCTACAATAGCTTTTCAATATTATAAAATGTTATTAAGTGTGTGTTTTTTTTGTTCCAAGCTTTAATGTTGTGTTTAAAATAAATGATGGTCTTAACACAAAGGTGGCTAAAACATAATTATCAAGTAATAAAACCGCGAATTTTATACCTTAACTTGTATACTAGCTAAATTATTTTAAATTAAACCATTTCCAATGATAACTAAAATCCCATTGATATCATTTCATTATATTATTATACACTAATTTATTATTTTTCATTATGACCTTCAACAATTTAAGTTTTTAAATATTAATTCAAGTTTGACAATCAGTGGTGTACATTGTAAATACGATCCAGGTATTTTGATTTTTATTTTTCATATTTATATTTTTTCGCAATTTAAAGGCTTATTCGTTTGATAATACATCGAGACTTTATTTAAAAAGGGAAAAAAAAGAAAAAAATTTTTGCGAAGTTTCCTAACGATCCAGTTTATGAATTCTCCATGGATTCTAATTCCAACGGTGAATGGATAAATATTTATGAATCAATAATGTTTGGATACTTATCCAAGGATAAGTAATCAATGAAAGATTTTAATTAGATAAAAGGTATTATATAATAGTCAATTATTTTATATCCTAAAAAAATAATATTGCTAACATTACAAGAACAAAAAAATATTTTTTAATTAAACGTGATACCAATAAATAATCTTTCATTAAGATAAATAAACTTGGCATTTTAAATTTAGAACTCAAAAACCACAAAATATTTTAGTATATATATAAACCAAAAATTAAATCCACCACAAAATTTTCATTAAGACCAACAACAATACATTTTAATATTTTGCTTTAATAAATAAGTAACAACATGTGTGTATACAATAAATGTGTGTAGTCGTTTACTATACCTTAAATTATAATTAAAAATCTAACACCTTTAAATTAATAATAATTATAGGATAGGTTAGATTTTCAAGCCTATCAGACATTTTCTGTTTATTATACTAAATTACGTTTGGTTTTGTGTTTATTAGTATGTGTACTTTCTAATCCAACAATATTTATTATTTCTAATAATTTAAGCAACCCATACCACTAAAACTTTCGTGTACGATTTAAACCCAAATAATAAAGCATGCATATGTTATTAGATATATTATGAAGTTTACTCTATGTAATATTTAGTATGTTCCACCATAAATAAAATAACTAATGTGCGGTTTAATTTCGGTAAAATTTTAATATTTAAAATCATTAGTTTATTATGATTTCAAATAATATTTCTAAATGACAAACTCCATTTTAGTGTGGTTGATTTTAGTGTGGTTGCAATTTGAATATCGTGTGAGGGTTTTTGATTTTATGTGGCATTTGCTTAAAACAATCCCCACCTTATAATAAATAATTTATTATTTCAATTCATTAAAACCAGATACAAATAACACATCCATTCCGTGTACTAAAAAAAATCTGTAAACATGTTTACGAGTCAGAACCAAATCAAAATATTAAAAAATTTATATAGAATTCCAAATAATCTGATTACCTTTGTATGGCGAGCACACAATTATCAAAAACAGCAACAATCTCATATACAACACAAAATTATTTTAATTTATTTATCAACATGTTGTTATCTAACATTTAACATAAAACAAAAATCTTCATCTGCTTACAACTTTAACATCAATAACATACAACACACATTTTCATAATATCCTTTCAACAATCACACAATTTACAAATAAAAATGAAAAACAAAATCTGGTGGAAAATTTGATATGATAACCTAACTAACAGAAATGTTACTTTGATGTAAGGTAATAAAAATACTAAAAAAATAAAAATGCAAGAAGACACTTTCCTACACTTTGGCGCTTATGATGTTTGTTATACAAAATATTAAATTTTCACCTTATACATCATACATTTTTTTTTATGTATATGAAAAATGAATAGAAATTATGGGTATGAATATCAAAAAAACAAAAAAAAATATTTTCATTTTCATTTCGTCAAAATGAAAATGTAGTCGTATATCCATACAAGAACATACAAAGAATATAAAACATTGCAAAAGTAAAATGAAGAAAATTGGATGTGTATTTTGTGTGTATAGGGCGGTATTTTTTATTGCAGAAATAAGACAGTTTTTATGATTTTTATTTCCGGATGAAAAAGTTTTTCTTGTTTCAATTAATTTTGAAAAGAAAATGATGATAATTAAAAATTGACTTCCCATTTTCCTTTATGTTGTCCAATAATCGACGAATCCAAACGCTTCATTGATTTCGTATAACTATATATGGCATAGCGGGCGTTACCGAACATTAGAGGTATTTTACAAAATGCTGTGAAATCTAGACATAAATCAAACATGTCATAATTTGATCGGACTTCATAGTTAATTTGTTTGTCATTATCATTTAACTCACGTCACTTATAGACCGAAAACAAACGACCAAGATTTAATAGATTTATTTCAAAGGGTAAAGTTGAACAAAAGTATGGGATTTAAAAATGTAGGTTTATTCAAGAGTCAATATTAACTTAAGCAAATGAACCTGCCGGAGAAAAAAACCGAAGTAAAATGATTTGGGTTTATTATCTCCAAAAACAAGATCCCCGAATTAAAATCCCAAAATCATAATCTCCAAAATAAATATCCTCAAACTCGAAATCCCAATGCACAAAATCATCATGCAGAAATCCCCAAAATTTCCCCCAATTTTTCTAAATAAGCTAAGGGTTGGGTTAAAAATTGCCGCGATGTATAACCTAACCTAAGCTTATTTAGCGAAATTTGGGGACATTTTTAAGATACATAAAAAATAATTACTAATTATTAAAATAATTAATAACAAAATAATTTTAGCACTAATTTTATAATAATAAAAAAATTAAAACAATAGGTATAGTTTATTTAAATGGTGATTACACAAAAAATATAAACAAGATTTAATTAATATTTAAAAAGAATATTTAAAAAAAGGGAACCATTCATTGAATTGAAAATCTGTCAATAATTTTTGCCTTTTATTAAACTTTATAAGCGCTTCATAGTAGTTTAAAGTAAATTAATCCATTCCGAAAAATCAATTTGTAAGCTAAATCAAAATCATAACAAAGTTCTCGTCAATATCATATGTTCAACGACCCATTGAGTAGCACCAATACTGAAGTTTTGATCAATAAAGTTTCCTGTTTTATTGTAAATTCTTTTCATAAGGTTATATACTCGTACTTCCATCTCTAATGATAATGTGCTTGGAATAAGATTGATTTATATGTGAAAATGACAATATAATAGCTCAAATGATACAGAAGGATATATTTTACAAACTTCAGTGTCAAAGAGAACCAGTTAAATATTGGTTGAATCACTAGTAATTCATTCTGACAAAAATATTGCATTAAAAATTATTCAGAAAATTACAAAACTTTGCAAATCGCACCTGGTGCAAAACTCTGTATTACAAAATTACGTCAGAACTCAGCATAAACAAGAACTTAGTTTGTGTTTGGATTAAAATACGTTTATCTGAATCAATAGTTCCATGGTGGGCTGTACGAGCATGTTTTTATAGATAAATTTCTATTTTTCAGGGGTTCCTTGTGCAGTAATACACGGTGGAATATCATCGAAACATTATTTTAGCTATTATTTCAAAATTAGTGAATCTGTACTCAACTTTTACATGATCTAAATGTAGTTAGCTATTATTTTGTAAAAAATACAGGGAAAAATTGCAAATGTTATTCAATGCAATACAACTTCTATAAATTCAATTTGCTAAAACTATTTCTTGGAGCGCTCGGCCGAGGAAATGCAATTCTTATTACTCTTATTCTTATTTTCTTAATTTATCTGAATGGTTTTTATATTTCTTAGTGTCTAAACCAACACACTTTAACCTTTAGAAAATGTAAGCAAATATTTTGTATTAAAAATATGGTCAACCTTTCCCAACAAATAGTTATGCTTTCTAAAAAGGTTTTTTTTGCGTAAAGATAAACTAAACAAGTAAATTATACTTCTAATTTTACGAGGTGTACAACTTCATCGTTTCAACTTCATTAACTATGTGGTAAATATTTGATTTACTGTAAACATTATGTTTTGTGATATGTTATAATCATAAGCGAAAACAACTTAAGTTTGTTAATAAATTTGATTTATGTTTGAATATATATGCAAAGTTAATCGAATTACATTTTATTGTGATCTTTCCATTTTTCAAAAATATTTTGGTAACAGCGTATCACTAAAATATGAGGTAAATTACAAATTCGATCATTTGATAAAATCAAGTTAAAAATAATTAACAAATCTTACTTACATTTCCAACTGTTAAGCTCAAATTCGATTGGACTAGTCGTAACTGAAAAATTAAATTTAGATTTATTCCAATAGTTTTCAATAAATCACATACACAAAGATGATAATAATCCAGCAATTGGTTACTTATAAAAATTTAGGCTGTATTAACAGGATTTGAGGATTATATAGTTTTTATATCGAACTAAAATCAATGTCCGAAAGATTATGATAATGCTTTACATGGCGTTTCTCACCCGTACCATATCAAATTCACGCGGTTTCAAACCTCAGGCAGCTCCCTCTAATATCCCAGACAAACATAATAGCAAAAGTGTTCTCAGTGCCAACGATTAAGCAACAAGTTAATTATTAATTTGAATGGTTACAGTGGTTCAAATAAATTTTAAAATCAATAAAAACCTCCAATCTTTTGTTAGTATTCAAGAAATTATAGTATTTTATACTTATTACTTATGTTACAATACTCTATAAACTTTGATGGTTTATCATAAATATTATGCAATTGCATAAAATTAAAAGGTTGTTTTTTTAATCAGCCACTGGTCGGCAAAACAGAACCAAAACAAACGACCACAACATTAATTTACCAAGTTGATCTTACACAATATGTTTGCCGTAATAATTTAATAATCACATAATACGCATAACAGAACCCATTTCTATAACATATTTACGAATATAAATGACAGTGAACATTAAAATAAATTGTCATCATTTATGACGTGTTTATTATGTATGGATATTGTTTTGGTTTTGGTAAATATATATTTGGTTATGACAGTCAACATCGTCTAAAAAAAAAAAGATCCATAAAATTTAATTTATTTGTAGCAATTATAATCGACCATTAACTTTCAACCTACCAAAAAATCTAGTAAATTAATTTTTTATAATTGTCTCTTTTACTTTTCGTTGTTTTATGCGAATTGTTGTTTCGGGATAGGGTATATATATTCAAAAAAAAAAATTACGATTAACAAAATTACACAAAAATCCAACAACAAAGATTTAATAATTTTCAATAAGCTTTTATTATTCGTGATTATAGCTGTACTATTATTATAGTTGATTAGATGGAAAATTAGGGATTACTGTTTTTGGTTAGTTCCATTCATTATTTTTAAGTATCGTTATTGAATTATTTCGTTGCCTAAGAAAAGAAGAAGGGTTGGTTGGTGGCTATAGTATATAGAGTTTTTCTGATATAGAGTGTATAGACACTCTACCTAAAATGTGTTTATTATGGCTCGTTTTACTATACTCTACCGCTTTCCGCATAAAGCCGCCTTAGAGAAACTTTAAGAAGAGCTTAACCATGCGCTCTAAACTGTATACACTAGGGACTCATTTTTATATATGATAAAGCGCTCGATAGAATAAATTAGTTTACATTAGCTGCGTGATTTTTCGGTCATTTTACATAATAAACTCTGTTAGATTTTATTTAATAAATTTAATTCATATGGACACAATTCCAACAATATTGAATGCCAATGACAATCTTCAAATCGTCTCATTTTCATGACTTGATTGTTATTGGTGAAGATAATCGCAACTATGACTCCTGTTGTAGTGCAGAATCTACATGCGACCTCGATTTACCTCGTAGCGTAAATTAAGAAGTAAAAATTAATTGCAAAAGAGTTGGAAGTTTCGACTCCAGAAAATATTGCAAGGGTTAAAACATTAAAAAACTGTGATAAATTTACTCTTTCATATACCCGATGCTATCTGTTTCCATACAACCATTTCCATACGATCATTTCGAACAAAACTTTTCTGCTAAAATAATTTGACTGATAAATATTTAAAATTTAGAATACAAAAGAATGTCTATAGTTTAGAGGTTATTATTAAAAAAACGGATTTAGTTCTAGCAAATCACAAAACATTTTGAAAGTGGAAAATATTTAACTAAAAACAAATAATTAAAAAAATAAAGATCATCCGTCGGAAGGGATCTAAAATAAAAATATAATGAACCCGACGGTGCCAGTAAAATTATGTAATAAAAAAATTAGAAAACCAAATCTTACAGTTTAAATTCATTGATGTTGGAAACATTGAAGTCCTATGTACATCTTGGTGATGACTACGCGAACCCATAACCGCACATTGTGAATTTGGGCCTCCTGGATGATGTAATCCTCCCATTGTCCCAC
This sequence comes from Tipula confusa, assembly GCA_963556175.1. NCBI lineage: Eukaryota > Metazoa > Arthropoda > Insecta > Diptera > Tipulidae > Tipula > Tipula confusa. The sequence goes on from OY744476.1 coordinate 215,466, forward strand.
CGCCGGGACCAACTCCTCCACCAACCGGATTATATGATCGAGCCATTGAAGCGGCAGCCGCCGTATATCGATAAGCGGCCTGTGACATTTGACTACACGACGTTAAATCACCATATGAGCATGGCATATTTGCCAGTCCAGTTGGATCCATACCACTTTGCAGACAGCTAGAATCAAAACTAGCCGCTGCTTGATTTAAATACGAATAATCCATTTAAAAATTAATCACAAAATCACTTTAATAATTAAATTTATATGTTATAAATTAATTAAACACTATATATTGATTTTAATTCTATTTGGTACGTCTTAAAAAAAAAAATAATTAAATTATTTTATTTTCACTTCATACATAACAATTATTACTTTTCGTTTTACTTGTTTTACTTATCAAAATGAAAAATTATTTTATTGGCACAAGACACAAAAGATTTAAGCATTTATTACAACCATTTAACAAAACAAATATAAGAAAATAGGAAAAATTATAAAATAATCTCAAAAAAAATTAAGTTTATTAAAATCATTATATACATTTAAAAAAAAGGTAAAAAGCATTTAAGATGCTTTAATAATTTTCACAATAAATTTTTTTTCTCTGTTTTCAATACGAATAAAGCTTATTTTAATTTTCTCACAGTACTTTTTATCATTAAATAAAACTAACAACAACAAAAATAATATGTTTTTACTATAAAAAATAAAGATATTATTTTAACTCTGTATATTTTTATTTAATTTTCTTATTTGGAAAAATTATATATATATATATATAAAAAAATTTGATACACCGACCGGTTGCTGGCGACAAAATCAAATGATAAGCTTAATTCAATAACGTGGACTCAAAACCCATGAAAAAAAAAAAACAAATGAAAGTTTTCATTGTGTGTCTGTACCAAAAAATCGTTACAAATAAAAACAAAATATAAATTGAAAAGGGAAAAGGGAAAAACGCTATTATTTTTGTTCATTCTAAAAATGATTCCAATTGGATTTTCCCTAATATTTCCGCTATATATTATGTGTATCACTAACACGATGCAAAAAAAAAGGATTTTTATTATAGAAGGGATATTATGTAAACATACATACACTGCAAAGAAGGGGATATTTTTGTATGGGAATACAAAAGAGGCGGAGTAAATATTTTCTAACAAATCAAAATTGTACATAAAAATAGAGTATACAGATTTTTCCAAATATTCTAAACTACAACAATACATATACAAAATATTTAGAAAAAGCTCGTGACGGCATGGCATGGACAACTCTAAAAGTTATATCTTGCAATAATTTTATTTTGTTTGTATCGATGAATTTGAAAAGTAGGTTTAAATTATATTCTTATTTCTGCTTGTGTAACACATCGTTTTATTTATATTATTAGATTTTGGCAAAATATCTTTATAATTATTGAATGGAAATATTATATCAAAAATTATTATATTATTATATTATTATATTATATATATATATATATATATATATATATATATATATATATATATATATATATATATATATATATATATAATTATATATATATATATATATATATATATATATATATATATATATATATATGTATATATTTATATATATATATATATATATATATATATATATATATATATATATATAATATATATATATATATATATATATATATATATATATATATATATATATATATATATATATATATATATATATATATATATATATATATATATATATATATATATATATATATATATGATCTATATATTTATTTTTATTATATATCTTCTGATTTTCTTTTTTGGTGAAAATTATTATTAAAATTATATTAAAAGTGAATTTGAGTGTCTGAGAAATTATTAAATCTAACACTTGTTTGATTCGACCATAAAAGCTTAATAAGAAAATCTGTTTCCATGGAATAAGAAAGAATATTTTTGAATGTTTATTTATCGTATCCTGAATATTTGGTTTGTGGAATAAATTAAAATCAACTATAATATGAATAGTTTAGTGTTTAGATTTATAAATTATGAAAATGTTTTAATTTATTTATTAATATGAATTTAAAAGAACACAATTTTGCAGTGCCGATATGCGATCATTAACTAATTCATTTTTGGTACTTTATACATCTTAGAAATATTTTGATAAATAGAGTAATTCCAAAATAAATTAAATTCGATCGATGTCTGTTTTAGAATTATAGATGATTTAAAAGTCTGAGGAGTAAACTTAATAACATCAGTTAGTCCTTACAATTTAAAGTTGAAAATATTAAGTAAAAATTTAGTATCACTAACATTTGAATGCCTAAAAATATTATATTAACGTAATAACTCCTTCCTTAATAAACCTCAATAAACTTATATTAATCTCTGAATTATTAAACACATGCAACGCTATAAAAAGATGATTCCCTAGAAAATGTTAAAATTTTTGCAAACACTTTTAAGTCAACAATATCATAGAAAAACCTTATTATTTAAAATATAACCGCTGCTTTTTCTGTCATAATATATAAATAAATTTATAGAAGCATAAATCATTTCAATTACAAATAAAAAAAATTCTTAACGAAATGTGATACAAATCGGCCGAGGGATTATGCACAGATTTTAGTGGCAAAAATTATTGTTAAACAAAATATTTTTTATTTATAGTAAACTGTGTGCAACCAAAACTGCTATACTATTTTTAAACATCAAAAAAAGGTCAAAAATATAAAAAATTTTAGAAGTTCAAATCTAGGTATCGATAAAAAATACGTTACGAAAAATAAAATTTGAATTTCATTATTTGCTTTTATTCCTAATTTTATTTTTAATTTTTGTTTTATTGTCGCTGTGTTTATTGTGATTGGTGAAATACAATAAAATTTTATTTCTCACTTTAATTATTTAAAAATATAATTACCACAACTATATTATATTTAAAACTATTTTCACTTAGAATTTTTGTATAAAGTATTCAGAAATCAAAACAACACAACACTAAAATAATAAACGTCAAATTTATTTATAAACAAGACACAGCGAAATAAGAAACGACACACCTACTACAATAATTTTTTTAATGCGACGCACGTTATTCTAGCAAAAATTATTACTAAAATTATTTTTAATTTTTGCCACTAAAATCTGTGCATAATCGCTCGACGGATCACGGAAAGTTTTTGGATCACAAATGGTGATTTAAAAACTAGTATATTATTTTGTGTCGTTTATTGATATATGGACTGATCTGGATCAGATCAGTCGTCAACAAATACAGCTAATATTGTTGACTTCCTTGTTAATCGGTCCATTTCTGATCATAATACTTTTAATGGAAGCAAAAAGAGAATGTATTTCAATTACCTTTTAATTTCGATTGTTCTTCACTTCCTTATCAATTTTTTTCATATTTCAACTCTAAAATTTAAATTTAATGCTAATTTCTATAAGAAGAGGTAGTTTTATTATCCGTTCTAACTATATAACCAATCAATTGATAAATCAAAATAGAAAATAATATAATGAAAAAATAATAATAATAAAATAATAATAATAGGAATAATAATAACAAGGATAATAATAAAAACCTTTATTTTATGATTACAAATTATAAAATTTAATTTAATTAAAATTAAAAGAAATTAATGAACAAAGGTTTATTAAATTAAATCATACCAAAGGAGAACGTGTTTGGACAAAAAATTCAAAGCATTTAGATTAAAACTGTGATGGCTGCGAAATTCACCTGATGTTCTAACTCAAAGTGTTCCATGTTTGGGCTTCATAAATGAAAAGACGAAGCGAAAAAAGCTGTTGTATGCAACAGCTTTTTTCGCTTCGTCTTTTCATTGTAATTAAAGTCGCAGAAGAATACTCTATCGGTATTTCTTAAAGTTTTCAAAAATATAACCCAACAAGAACATAGACAATGGACTATATGATCTTATCTATACCAATATTATAAACGGATCTAGTAATAAAATTGAAAGCAACAAGTAGTCGACGCTTTGACTCATGATCCAACTTACAAGCGTTTGAATTTAGATAGACGTTTTAAACCAGAATAATTTAAGCATATATAATTTACGTGCTCTGCCTATACGTTAGTTCTAAAGTCATCACAAATCACAATTTGCGTGCATTATATTAGTTTATATGATATTGGTTATTGCTAATCATAATAGTTGGAAAAAAATATCATTCTTACCTCCGTAGATTCGCAAGATCTTAAGGCACAACCAGCGAGTCTTTAGCAACTTAACGTTATAGTGCGATGTATAGACTTTTCATATTACTGACCAGCTAGTCTTTAAGAACTGAACGAAACTTTCGTCAAAATTTTACATAAACTTAACAAAGCGAAATTTTTCGTTCCAACTTGTAGAAACGTCAAAACCAATAATGTTATTTATTTCTTTTGTGGTCCTAATTTAAGTTTTATTTAAATAAAAAATATATTAATTTAAAAATATTCACATAATTTTAATTAATAAATATTAATATGTACACACATACTATATTTACTTAATAAAACAAGTATAAATCGGCTGAGTAGCCGAATCCTAAATTTTCCGTTGAAATTTATTTTTGTTCATTTCCGTAAGGTTTTGACATGTTGTGTTAAAGACTCGCTGGTTAGCCCTTATGTTTGCTTAAATTTAAATGCAGATGATTAATTTTGAAACTATTAGAATTTTCTGCAAGATCATTATTTATATATGTATAGCTAACAAATCAATCGAATTGGGATTACTATTTGAATATATTTGCAGGTCGTTGCGTATAAATGGTGATTACAGTGACCAATATCCGATACATTATCGTTAGTAAATAAACAAAACAAAAGCGAACTTAAGACAGAACCCTGAGAAACGCCACATTCAATTAAATTAACATGTAATATAACCCCATTTACATTTGACATAATATATTGTTCATGATACGAAAGATAATATTTGATTATTTATTTTTTTGTTATAATAAAGTATAAACCTAAGTTTTTGTACAACATGCATATTTACATAATCATACATAAACAAAACATAACCTAACATAAATACAAAACAAACATAATTGAAAACAAAATAAATTATGAATATTTATTTAACAAAATAAATAATCCACACAAAATTTACACTCTCCCAATCATATCATCAAATTTTAAAGTTCAGACGGCAAACTATTCCAAATAATAATTGCATTCATTAAACATGAGTCATTATAAATAGCAGTTCTGCTACTCGGCAAGTTGATATTTCTGGTTCGTTGAGACTTGGAAAAATTTAATTTTTTATACAACTACAAAGGTAACTTCGAATTAATTACTTGAAAAATAAAAACAGCAATTCTACAATAAAAAAGCTCAGATAAACCACAGCCAAGAATAGAATCCTTAAACCCGCATATGTGATTAAACTTTCTAAGATCATTCGCACATACCAAGTACATTTGTTAAACGTAACCTCAAGTAAGCGTTTCGAAGAACTGTCAGTTATTATAAATTACATCACATAAGTGAAAATAGGTAAAACCAAACTTTTAAAATAAATTAATAATAATTTATGTATTAAATAAATGCGTAAACTTATTAGACACAATTTTTTTATCAACCTAAGCTTATACATAATATGGTTTACTCGTATTTCCAAGACAGTTTTGAATTCAAAATAAGTCCCAAATTATTCACTTTTGGAACAAAAGTGATGAGATAATTGTCTAATAAAAGTGACGGTGTAAAGTTAAGTGATCTGTTTCTAAAGGGTAATAAAGCTTTACTCTTACTGGGATTAAGTAATCATTAGAAGTCTCAATTAAGACTAACTACAATCTCGATCAAATTAGAAATGTTACTACCAACATAAAGCTGCAAGTCATCAGCATAAAAATGAAACCGGCAATCATGAATTCCCATGAAAGATCATTTATATAAATAGAAAAAGCACAGGACTAAGTATAGAACGTTGTGGCACTCCGGATGCAACTTTAACCAATATATATATATATATATATATATATATATATATATATATATATATATATATATATATATATATATATATATATATATATATATATATATTTATATATATTTATATATATATATATATATATATATATATATATATTTATTATATATATATATATATATATATATATATATATATATATATATATATATATATTTATATATATATATATATATATTTTTATATATATATATATATATATATATATATATATATATATATATATATATATATATATATATATATATATATATATATATATAGATGACCGTTTATTACCATACTGCACAAACTGCTTACGATTGCTCAAATAAGAGTGCAATAAGCTTATCTACGAACTTGAGAATATATAGTATAAAAAAAGTTTCTGAATTAACTGGGTATGATTTACACTATCAAAAGCTCTCGAAAAATCGAAAAATCTAAGAGAACTAATAAAGCAAATGAGTTTTTTTATCAAACATAGCAGACAAATCATCAATAATATGTAGCAATGCTGAGGTGGTACTATGACCAGATTTGAATCCTGCGTGAAACTTACATAACAAGTCAAACTTTTGGAGATATTTATAATGTTTATAATTCTCTCCATAACTTTAGCAAATACAGGTAATATACTGATTGAACGGAAATCGCCAATGCTAGAAATTGCATCTTTTTCGGTAACGAAATAATAGATGTAACTTCCCATAAGTTTGGAAAAACTGATTTTATCAAAAACTGATTTATGAAAGTGACGTGTGGTGGAAATAGTTGAATAAATAATTTTAAAACTTTGAAATCAACCCCATCCATCATACCCGATTTAACTGTTTGAATTGCCTTTAATACTGCAAATTCATCTACACAATCAAAAATAAAATCATTATCGTTAATATTATGTAAACCAATATTAAGTAATGCTAAAACTCCTAAGGAAATGCAAAATTTGCTAATAGACGTTAATTTATCATCAGGGGAAAATTCAATGATCGCGTCGCTAGCAGTGCATGAAATTCCAAGCTTGTTTATCGTGCCATGTCTTTTTAGAGTTAAATGCAAAATTTCCAAAATAAAAGTTTTGTTTAGCCTGATTAATCGCTTTATTTGTTTTATTTCTAAAATATTTGAAAGATTTGAAGTCAAGTTCTAAACCAGATTTTTAATTTTTTTTGTAAGCTATAGCTCTGCGCTTCATTAAGAGCAGTAAAACATTTATTAATACTTATCAAGCGAGGAACACAAATAGATCGGAAATGTACAAGATTTGAATTTATTTTACTCTTTAAATACAATCAGTTACATTATATATACCTAATTATAATTTATAATACATGTATTAATCATCTACAATTAAATAAAACAAACTTTTTCAAAGAATAGAATAATTAGGAACTTCCAAAAATAATTATATAATTAAAATCTTCAACTATACGCTAAAAAAATGCGATTACTTTGCTCGCAAATTGCTAACTTAAGTAAAAATTGTTAAAACAACAAAATGAGTCGAGAGATATGTTTGTATGTTTACATAAGTTCCAATGTGCATCTCTGTCTAATCGTTCTGAGTGTATCGAAACAAAATGATATTAACAGTTTATAGTGGCATATTGTTGTGCGATTCCCTTGTTTAATTATAAATAAAAAATGTGCGATTCTTGCGGTAATATAAACAAATATGACTACCAGAGATCCGAACCATTTAAATTTTATTCACTACAATAATCTTATATTCATTTTATTATTATTTTTATGCAGACATCCAAATATTTATTTAAATATTTAAATAGTTTTATTATTATAGGATGCTATTTATAATTTGTAGTTGAAGCTATAGACATCTATGACTATGTCATACCTAAATGGTTTTGTTTGCAGGATTTAAACACGGCTCTAGTTTATTTGTTGTGATTGAGTAATGCGGAAGTATAAGACATAGATAGATAAAAAAAGTTTTAGGCTTTAAATCGGGTTCTGGCATACTCATGATACTAATACATATTATATTATGTTATTATGTATACATTAATTTGATTACTGGGATGTTACATTATTGTATGATTAGGTTGCGTTGTTGTATTATTGGATCATTGTGCTATGATACAATAAATGATACAATTATATGATACAATTATTGGATCATTGTGCTATGATAGTTTTAAGCTAAATACTAGTAAATTACTACATTGTTATATTATTATATTATTGTATTATTATTATGTTATTATGTAACATAATAATAATACAATAATATAATAATATAACAATGTAGTACATAATAATAACATAATAATAATACAATAATATAATAATATAACAATGTAGTAATAGTATTATTATATTATTATATTATTATATTATTATATATATTATTATATTATTATATTATTATATTATTATATTATTATATTATTATATTATTATATTATTATATTATTATATTATTATATTATTATATTATTATATTATTATATTATTATATTATTATATTATTATATTATTATATTATTATATTATTATATTATTATATTATTATATTATTATATTATTATATTATTATATTATTATATTATTATATTATTATATTATTATATTATTATATTATTATATTATTATATTATTATATTATTATATTATTATATTATTATATTATTATATTATTATATTATTATATTATTATATTATTATATTATTATATTATTATATTATTATATTATTATATTATTATATTATTATATTATTATATTATTATATTATTATATTATTATATTATTATATTATTATATTATTATATTATTATATTATTATATTATTATATTATTATATTATTATATTATTATATTATTATATTATTATATTATTATATTATTATATTATTATATTATTATATTATTATATTATTATATTATTATATTATTATATTATTATATTATTATATTATTATATTATTATATTATTATATTATTATATTATTATATTATTATATTATTATATTATTATATTATTATATTATTATATTATTATATTATTATATTATTATATTATTATATTATTATATTATTATATTATTATATTATTATATTATTATATTATTATATTATTATATTATTATATTATTATATTATTATATTATTATATTATTATATTATTATATTATTATATTATTATATTATTATATTATTATATTATTATATTATTATATTATTATATTATTATATTATTATATTATTATATTATTATATTATTATATTATTATATTATTATATTATTATATTATTATATTATTATATTATTATATTATTATATTATTATATTATTATATTATTATATTATTATATTATTATATTATTATATTATTATATTATTATATTATTATATTATTATATTATTATATTATTATATTATTATATTATTATATTATTATATTATTATATTATTATATTATTATATTATTATATTATTATATTATTATATTATTATATTATTATATTATTATATTATTATATTATTATATTATTATATTATTATATTATTATATTATTATATTATTATATTATTATATTATTATATTATTATATTATTATATTATTATATTATTATATTATTATATTATTATATTATTATATTATTATATTATTATATTATTATATTATTATATTATTATATTATTATATTATTATATTATTATATTATTATATTATTATATTATTATATTATTATATTATTATATTATTATATTATTATATTATTATATTATTATATTATTATATTATTATATTATTATATTATTATATTATTATATTATTATATTATTATATTATTATATTATTATATTATTATATTATTATATTATTATATTATTATATTATTATATTATTATATTATTATATTATTATATTATTATATTATTATATTATTATATTATTATATTATTATATTATTATATTATTATATTATTATATTATTATATTATTATATTATTATATTATTATATTATTATATTATTATATTATTATATTATTATATTATTATATTATTATATTATTATATTATTATATTATTATATTATTATATTATTATATTATTATATTATTATATTATTATATTATTATATTATTATATTATTATATTATTATATTATTATATTATTATATTATTATATTATTATATTATTATATTATTATATTATTATATTATTATATTATTATATTATTATATTATTATATTATTATATTATTATATTATTATATTATTATATTATTATATTATTATATTATTATATTATTATATTATTATATTATTATATTATTATATTATTATATTATTATATTATTATATTATTATATTATTATATTATTATATTATTATATTATTATATTATTATATTATTATATTATCATATTTATTTTGACGTATTCTTACATAACTAATTAAATTTTTTACAGCCTACGGCTATGAGCAATTATTTCATTAATAGATTTTGTTATTACACTTGAATGGGAGCACACTCGATTTAATGATAAGAAATGACAGAATGCAGAGCAGCTTGTTTAAATTGTAATTGTATTATGCTAACATTATAGTTGAATATTGGCTACTGGAAAACCGGGTCAAATCTGTCATTACTACCATGCCTTTCTTTTCCTTTCACCACACAAAACAACACTAACTATCGATTGCTTAGGTGTCTGCAACCGGGTCGAGTCTGTCATAACTAACAAATTCCATCCATTCCTTCGGTTTTGTTATATGTAACACAGGTATACGGTGGTTCCCAGCATTCCGGGAGTTCCTGGTTAGTCCTTGGCCGTACACTCTAATCAATCATCAATCAATCAATTCGAAGATCAAAAACTACGGTATATATTTGGGCTATTATTGAAATTTATGATTTATGACTTAATTTTTTTTTTTGGTTAGAAGAAAAACGATCATATATAATTAATTAGCCATTCATTTAATTATTGTAAAATAGTTTTCTAGAAGTTTTTAAGAAACTCAGCCTTGATATAAGAACCATTAGAAATACCATTATAATAATTATACCAATGGTATTAGAACCATTAGAAATACCTTTACCTGAAGACCATTACCTGAAATCAGAAACATTGGTTTAATTATAAGTTAATAGATTTCTTAATATTAGTGCTTTTAAGAAAGTTGACCAAATGGATGTATGACAAAAAAGTTGAAAATAAAATATATAATTATTTGCATTAAATTGTTTCGTTTTATTATCCTTTTCTGCTCAATTTGGCTGTTTTTTTTCATATCAGAGTGATTATTTATCCGATAGATAATTTTTTCCGATTTTTGTATGTCAGATCGAACAAATTATTTATTGTGTTTTTTTTTAATATCGGAAATAACAAATTATTTAATAAAAATTTTAGTTTTAACAGTGTTAACGAAAAAAATGAAGAAAACTACGTTCTAACAACTTTTAACTAATATAACTTTTTTAATTTTTTCATTTCTTCATTTTTAAATTTCCTGCCAAAATGTTCTTTTTAAGTTTTCTCAAAAACGTTGTTCGGTTTTTTTTTATTTCACTTCAGTAAGTTTTCATAAACGTACCAAAAAACCAGATATGCGTTAGTTTTTGTTTTCTTGCAAAACTGAATTTAGTATAAACTAAAATTTTTTTTTATTTTTTTTTTGTTTAATCCAAATTTTAATCATTATTATCGTTACAATCCCAATTGGTGTAAATGTTAATATGATTTATTTTATTACACCCGCAATAAAGATCAATTTTGGACGATTTTTATTTATGGGCTGCGACGTCTTGTTATTATAATTAATAATACTATACCAGTTGTGTGCATGTTAAATAAATTTAAATTTAATCATGCAATTAGTCCAGGTAAATTATTAATGTACAACATGTTTGCTCATCCTTAATTTTAATAAAAAAAACAGGTATCAAATATTTCCCACTATAAACAAATCATAGCCTACCACCCGCATGAGTCATACCTTTTACTACTTGAGTTAATCCATATATTATCAAAAAAAATGATCCATTGCTTTTAAGGCTGAACACAATTTTTAACCGAAGTAATGAAAATTTGGAAACCTCAATTTTTTTGAACACATCAATTTGTCATGTCTCATCATCTTGTAAGATCATTTTGGTGCTCATCATTTTGGTGCTGCATCTTCATAACATTCTTTTAATTAACTCATCATTAAGCGTTTTTGCACTTTGATCTTTTAAACTGTCATGCAATCGTTGTTGCCTGGCGTTATCCGACTAACATCACCATCGTTATAGAATATTAGTTTTACATACAAAAACCAGTACGGTATTATACTAAATTCAATTTTGCAAGAAAACAAAAAATAACGCATATCTGGTTTTTGGTATGGTAAATTATTCAAAAAAACTAAAAACAAAGGCAATGTTTTTGAGAAAACTTAAAAAGAACATTTTGGCGGGAAATTTCAAACTGAAGAAATTAAAAAAGTTACTATTTTATATATTTTTCTTTTGAAATTTTTTCTTTTGGATGATTTTTTATCTTTTTATAGCCATAAACACTACATCATGTATATAATTTTTATCAAAATTTGACACCCAGTATTTTAAAAACAAACAACAAAAATGATGCAACAATTTGAGAAAGCGATCTCAAGAGTAAAAAATAACAATCTACCATTTTTACTCTCGCATTTTGCGAAATAACCCCAAGCGAACGACATAACCCCAGAAATAAACTATACAAAATTTTATTCGTAGGTTTACTTCTGAATAGATTATTTTTCCTGTGTATTTTAAAAATCCCATACATTTGCTTCTAAATATCAGCTAAGAATCATTAAGTGTGCCGCATTTCATTGCTAAATCAGACAAATTTGGATTTTTAAATATTCTTAGGTTGGATTGGGTTGTATCTGAGTAATCAATAACTATTGGTTCCAATAAATGTTATTTTATTAAAAAATGTTAAAGTCCCCTCTGGTGTTCCTCTCAATTCTCAACTGCGGGTTTTGTACACGAATGATTATATTTTATTTATTGTATATTTTTTTTATATAAAAAACTATAATAATCTCAAAACAATTTAATAAACATGCGACAATCTTGATTTCTTATGATATGACGTATTTGTCATAAAACGGTTAATTCAATTGATTTGTAATGTTTGATCAATTGTTTTAAAATCTGATTTGTATTAATTATAAAGTTTTGCATAAAATAAGGTGAAATAATAAATTTGTAATTTACAGGTGAAAACAAATGCCATCTGTTGGCCTACAGGCTTGGAGAAATATTCATTAATATTTCTTATAATTAGTATTTTTTTTTGTGGTGTAAGGAAAAGAAAAGTAAGTTAGTAATGACAGAAGTAGTCTGTCCAGTGTGCCACTATTCAACTGTAATCTATAAAGGTTTCCTATGAACAAAATATATTAATTTTCATTAATATATTTTGTTCATAGGAAACCTTTATAGATTACAGTTGAATAGTGGCACACTGGACAGACTACTTCTGTCATTACTAACTTACTTTTCTTTTCCTTACACCACAAAAAAAAATACTAATTATCGATCGCTTAGGTGTCAGTAACCGGGACGAGTCTGTCATAACTAACATTCCTTCTACTCGTTCGGTTTTGTTATATGTAACACGGGTGTGGTATTCCGGGAGCTCCTTGGCCATACATTCAATCAATCAATCAATGCGGCAATCTTGATTTTTTATACAAATGGTCAGTTATGAAGCACCTTTTATAAATCTGGATTTATTATAAAATAAATATGCATTTATACATATTATAGACTTTATCGTAATAACAGCCATATTTAAACCCGTTTTAATTGTAAGAGTTTTATTAGAGTTTTGTAAGAGCTTCATCAGCGTTCATCTAATATTAACTATAGGTAGAGATATTCACAAATAATGTGTATTGCCACTTTGAGGTATAAAATCTAAATTTAAATAAATATTTTACTTTCGACCAAATCATTAAATTCAACAATAAAATGATATTATTTATAAATCAAACTTCGCAAAACTATAAGCTTCATTTCACGGAATCACGATTTACTTAAATAAAAATTTATAAATTTCAAAGGCATAAAAAAATGTATACATGTTTGAAAAGCATCATCTTCAATCTAAAATGACGAAAAAAAATTAAAATGCTTGTAAGAAGAAAGTCAACATTAAATGATTCTTCAAATCAACCAAATAAAAAATATAATCCTTGAATTGAAATTTATTTATCCTTTATTTTTGTGCCTTTTGAAATTTTATACTGTTTGTTACTTTTAATATATTTATTCGAGAAAACTTCTGCCAATATCATCATCATACATTATATGATATCGTATACACAGATAATATAACATAAACATGTGAAAATTGGAAAATTTTTTTGTAAACAACACAATATTATTTATGTGTGATAACATATAAAATAAATAAAATGATCATTTTCACGAGATTTTGATTGGTTTGGAAAATTTATATTCTAACATAGCAACTTTTTAGAGAGTAACAGTGGTTTTGTTTGTATCACGTATCAAATATCTAAACACTATTTAGAAGAGCAACAAAAATACGGTGTACATGTACTCGTAAATTTTAATAACTTTGAACAAATCTGCATAATCCTTTACATAGCTATACATATCTGTAATACGACTATATAAGTTTAATTATATGTACTGAATTACGAGTATATATCTGGGTTGAGAAAATTCATAAAATTAATATTCAAAATGACACGTAATTTATTGTTTTAATCATTTTGTGTGTTCAAAATAACGATTTCAATTTTTTCAATCATGATTTAATGCATGTTGTATACACGAACAAATTACTGTGGATGGGCTGAATATATTTATTGCATTTGGAAAATTGAATGAATGTATTTTTAGTAAACACTCGCTCTTTTCTGAATGAAACGCATTTTTTTTTTTGTATAATTTGTCTACCCTTTTAACAAATTATTTGCATTTTCCCCAGTAATGCATTTTTCGGTGTACAATTTATTCGAACGTTGGAATAATAATTTAAATGAAATGCTCTATTTTATAATTGAAATAAAATAAAATTAATTTTAATCTATAAGTCCGCTTTTGATTTAATAAATATGTAGTTATATAAAAAACATTTTAAAGTGTAATTAACGATATAAATGTTGGTTTATAACCCTTTTAAACATGTCGAAATACAGAACAAGTGGCGCGGTGGTTAATGCAGTGGTATTTGGGTCGGGAGGCACTTGGTCTGAATTCCAACGGGGGAGAGTTGAAAAAGGAGATTTTTCATCACTTGATTATGATCGGTGATGACAATGAATACCACTATGAATTCCAGAAAAAAATCGTTACAAATTTTTAATAGATCTTCTGGAAGGTGATATTTTCTGGAAATGATAGATAAAAAATTAAAATGAGTTACAAAAATTTTAAAACCTGTTTAATGCTGAATTACGGGAAAAAGCGGTTAAAACTGATACCTGGCCTACTGGTTTATTCATTCGATCATTCGATTTAAATTCACATCAGGACCCTCACGAGCCAAAGTTCGGAAACCTATTCTAAATTTCAACTCTGTAACAGTTTAAGGGGTAATATTTTAGATAGTAAAACCTTTCCTAATTGAAACTCGCAGGTATTTGATAATTTTTCATTAAAATGTGGTCATTTAGATGTTTGTAGTTTAATGAAACATTTCGACGAGATTAATATTATGTTGCAGGTTCGACAATTTGATGTTTTTGCTTTGTCTGAGACTTGGCTAAGTAATAAAAGTACAAACAAATCTCTTTCCATAAATAATTACAAGTTGTTGCGTTGTGATTGTCTTTCTAGATCAGGAGGTGGTGTAAGTTTATATTTTCGGTTTCATTTAAAAGTTAAAATGGTGACACCACAGCCAACTTATTAGAGTAAAGAAAGAAATTTTGATTCTTAAGTTTGAGTATGTCATATGTAAAAATGTAATAGGGAATTTAGTCCTGTGGATCGCCTGAGGCATTTGAAGATTTTTCGAAGTTACTATAATCCCTATATAGGTTCACTATAATCAATCGGTTAGCTCAATAAGATAATTAGGCTGTATAAATTTATATATAGTAGTATTTGGTGCCAAATACTATCAAAAGCTTTCTTAATGTCAAGTAAAATTTCGCCAGAAGATTGCTTCTCTTGAAGATTTTGAGAAATGTCAATAATTAAACGTTTGACAATCTTCGTCGTTCTCTAAAGCGATTTAATCCTATAGGCATTGGTGGATTTTTGCAATTTAGCCCAATTAGCTTTAGAGGAACATGAGAATATATTTTTATTCTGCAAGTAACAAAATCACCCGAAGTAAATGAACGAAAATGTACTACTTGATTGTGTATTTTGTTGGCATAGTTAAAACAATTCACTGGTCGTATAGCGATGGTTAAGGTAAATATCCATTTAAAATATCTAATAATATAATAATATATAATATAATATAGTAATATAAAATAATAATAAATATATAATAATCATAATATATCCATTTAAAAATTAATTTCTTAAATTCCAATTTTGTATGAAAACACTACCCTCCAAAAAATGTTCAATATTCTATTTAAAGCCGAGTTCATGGACGAATTTTTTCAGAAGAAATGGTTTAACTTTAACTTTATGTCTGAACGAACAACATTTTTATATATAAAAATGAAAGGTTTTATAAAATTTTGGGCTGGCTATATATTATATATATCAGTGACATAAATAAAAATTAAACTTAATCTATACTCTATACGATTATTAAAATATAATTATTTTATATTAAAAGTTATATCATTTAGAATTATTTAATTAATATTATACATATAATACAAATGTACATATAATACAAATGTCGAATACAAACAAAACCACGACTTAAGATGTTTTTCCAAAATAAAACATATTTTATATGTAAGAAAAACTAAATATAAATTCTCCTGTTGTAGAGTGAAACGGACTACTTATGCTGCAAGGTTTACAATATACAAAATAATTTTGTATTTTTTCGTTTTGTCGCCATAATTATTTACAAAAAATATAAAATCGAAGTAGTTTTTATGGTTAAAAATTGCTGCAAAATATACATACACATAAAATTGTGTTTGTACGAGAAAATATTTCTCGCACACAAATATAAAATTTTTGTTTATTTTTTTTATAGGTAAATTCATTTTATTTTTATTTTCAGTGTGGTAAAAACTAAAATTTTGAGGTTAAACAAATTGTTTTAATTAGTATAAAATATTATATTCATCGGATCAATTTTTCGAATCTATAAATATTCATTAATATTCGCCAATCTCACAATAAAATAAAAATATACAATTTATTTTGGATATGTGCAAATACATTTTTGTTTGTTTTAGGTTATTTAGGGAAGACGTCAACTTTTATAAACTATAAAATTTAGCTAAAAACAAAAAAAATAGTTGTCTTTGTCACTCAAGTGGAATTTAACACTATCTTTCTTTTTTTGGTTTTGCTTCAGATGTTAATGTTTGGCTACAGAAAAAATATGCTTCACTGTGGAAAAACACCATTCAGCGCTTTACCCACATGACAACGAAAACAGAAACTAATTTTTAATTATTCACTAACATGGGCTCTCCACCTGCCATTACCATCAAGTTATACCATTAATATTATAACAGTTTGCTAGTGGAGACTCGCAATTAACATAACATTGCCATAAGTCTACCATCAAGTTATACCATGATGGTATAACTTGATGGTAGACTTATGGTATATAAAATTATGACATTTCGTTATTTTCAAAATGGCGTCATTATGATTTTACGTTGAAATTTTGTGTTATGCGTGATATTTTAAACCCAATTTAAAAATAAAAAGCAAAAATATATTAAAATTATTAAACTTCTATAAAAACAATCAGTATCTATTGAATATATCGAGGTTATATACTCCATAAATACTCATTTTCACGAATGATTCCTAAATGTCAGATTTATCGTACATTGACCACACGAGACGCCATCTTTAATAATTTAGTCTTATGGTATGATAATGGTAATGGTATGATTTATATCAGGTGGAGACGTAGGGTAAAACTACAATATATTTCGTTTATTATAGCTAAAATCCTATAAACCCGGTTCGTAACTACAATATTCAAAAAACTTTGCATGAAATTTGATTTCCTTAAAAATTGATTTTTTAATTTTTCGTAACGAAAAAATGAAATATTTCAATATTTTTTCGTTCAGTTTTTTCTGAATATATTAGTAACAAACCGGTTTCATAGGATTTCACCTATACCATAAGAGATATATTGTAGTTTTAGTTAATAATTAACAATTAGTTTTCGTTTTCCTGTGGGTAAAGCGCTTAAGTCGTTCTGAGATTGATTCTGGAATTTTATTTTAGTATTAATCGTTGAAGTTTAATTACAAATGAATACCAAAATATTGAAGTATGAACATACTATATATTAATCCTGTATGACAGTTTACTGTATCTAAATAACAATTAGGTGTTGCTTTAGAATGACAATAGCAAGAATCTTTACTCAACGAAGTTTATTTATAATAAAAATGATAAAATCGAAATTGTATATTCATTTTTAAATTTATTAATAATGAATATTCATTATTAATAAATTTAAAAATGAACATTTCATTATTCATTATTAATAAATTTAAAAATGAATATTTTTAAATTTATTAATAATGAATCATATAAACATATATCCTATAAATAAATCATAAAATATTATGATTGTTATTACTATTTGGCGACATTATTATGGCTAAATAAATTGCATAAAATGTGCACTCAAATTTATTTCAAAATTGATTGGCAGAGTCATTTTGATATAATTATTTGTACGAGTATATAGGAAATCGATATGCCTTGAAATGTGCAGGCGACATTTATTTTGAATCGAGTATAATTAATTTTCATTTTTATCATCAAATAAAATAATTTAAAATACCCCTTTTCGAAACTTCCAATGGTTACTTTACGAAAACAAACTATGTACAACAGAATTCGCACACTAAATTTTCTATTTTATTATTTTTAGTTCTAACTGTGTATGAGGGGTTAGAAAATAGTTTATATATAAATATTATATATATATATATTACTATATATATATTTATAAATATTTAATATATATATCTATATATATATAATCATATATATACTATATATTATATAATATTATATATGGTTTTAGTTATAGCTGCTGTTGTTTATTGCCAAATTGTTCGAAATTTATATCCCAAACAAA